>PGTU02009891.1:0-10758 GCA_002896215.2 Cicer echinospermum
CCCCCACTATTTTTTAAAGACTAAAATACTCTTTTGTAAAACAGTATAATATTATATTAAAAATTATTATTCAGATTTCACACCCCACCACCTTCGAAAATTTACAAAACAAAATGTTGGATTCGAAACTTTAAATTTTCGAAATGAATTTTAGTAAGTTACTAAAAAATTTTGCTATTTTAAAACCTTCGAAATGCAGTTTATTTAAAAAAAGACAAAATTTCGAAACTTTGGATAAATGCCAAATTTTCGAAATAGACAGTATTCGAAACTTTGCTTGCATTTGAAAGTTTCGAAATAGAGTTATGCTTCGAACATTTGGCTTTTGATGAAACCTTCGAAATGTAGTTTCGAAACATTGGAATCTTCGAAATGCATTTTCTACTTCGGAAGTTTGCTTTTTCACCAAAGTTTCGAAATGCATTTTGTTCTTCGAAAGTTTCATTTTTCACAAACTTTCGAAATGTAAGAATGTTTCGAACTTTTCATTTAGTTAAAGTTTCGAAATGTATTTTATTATTTTTTAAATTCAATATTTATGTTAGAAATTATTTTTAATTAAATTTGTTACTAATTTTGAAATTAGGTATGAGCAGAGTTGAAGTATCTGCTTCAAAAAATGTTATAGATACTACAGAAAAATTCACCACTGATCAGGTATTATTATAACTACTGATGAATCATCACCGATTAAATATTTCTTATAGTTATATAGTTAATTTTTATTTGAAACATATTTTGCAGGTATTTTCTTCTCGAGAAGCTGTATTTGAATGGGCAAAAGCAATTGGAAGACAAAATGGAATTTTAATTGTTACCATTCGATCAGATAAAGCAAACGGAATTAGGGGAAGAAAAGACAAATTGATTTTGGGATGCGAAAGAGGTGGAAGATATAAATCAGAATCAAAAAAATCAGTAACTTGCTCTCATAAGGAAAACTGTCCATTTACTCTCAGATGTGTACCATTAAGTGGCGGTGAAGGATGGAAAATTAGTGTTCGTTGTGGGACACACAATCATGAATTACTTGATACTGTAACCGGTCATTCCTATTTGGGGCGTTTAAACGAAGAAGAGAGGAAATTTGTCAATGATATGACAAAGTATAAGCTTGCACCCAGATTCATTCTAAATGCTTTGAAAGTGAGAAATAAAACCAATGTCACTATTCCCAGTCAAATATATAAAGCAAGGAGTACTTATCGATCATCATTGAGAGGTCCGTACACAGAAATGCAGCATCTGTTGAAGTTAATACAACAAGAAAATTATGTGCATTGGACAAGAAGACGGGAAAATTCTGATATTTTGAGAGATATTTTTTGGACGCATCCTGACTGTATAAAGTTGTTAAACACATTTCATTTTGTTTTGATATGTGATAGCACATACAAAACAAACAGATATCGGTTGCCATTACTTGAAATAGTCGGTGTCACTTCTACTAGTTTGACATTTTCAGTTGGGTTTGCTTATTTGGAAAAAGAGCGACAAGATAATATCATTGGCATTTGAGAACGTCTACGATGTAGTTCAAATTGAAGTCTTTGATTTCTAAAGTATTGTGATGATAGAGTCTTGCATGATATGGTATTAGTGTTGTGTTCTACTTCATCATTGCTATGATCGTTGTTTATAGTTGAAAATAATTGTGGGGCAAGATGCAAACATATGTAAAAAGGATAAGACAAAGGAAGTATGGATTTATGGAAAAGATTGTATATCGACTAGTGTGGAATATGTTATGATGTGTATAATTTGCAACAATTTGAGATATTGTGTGCTCGATATTATTTCTTTATTGTTCTGATTATGATGAAATAAAGATATCATGGTTACACAGTATATAAAGAATCATGGTTTGTCTCAGTTGTGTATAGGACAATAGAGTGATGCATTTTGGGAACACAACATTAACAGTATTTTTAAAATATGAATTGTGTTGTTTTAGCAACATGATTTTCGTTTATGTTGATTGTTGTTAATTGTGTTATTTAATTTATTGTAGAGTTGAGTCTGCTCATTGGAGATTGAAAAACATGCTTCAAACTAGTGTTGGTGATTTATGTAAAAGCTGGGATGCAGTGAATATGATGTTGAAGAACCAAATATGTATCATTCAGTCTTCTTTTCAGAAAACCATCAAGGATGTTGAGCACGGGTATAATTCACAATTTTTTCAAAATCTACATCACTGTGTATCAAGAAAGTGTATGAAATTAATTGATAACCAGTTGGAAAGGGTGAAGAGTGTAGGCACTAACAAAACAGAATGTGGTTGTTCAATTAGAACAACTCATGGATTACCATGTGCTTGTGAGTTGGCTAAGTTGCAGATAAATGGTAATGCTATCCCTTTAGATAGCATTCATGATTTTTGGAAACAGTTAAGCATTGCACATGAATTAGAGGATGAAGAATCTTTATCAGATTATGACTTTTCTGAAGAGTTGGAAGCAATGAAAGCGTACATGAAGACACACGATATTATAAGTCAAAGGATATATCAAGGCAGAGTGCGTGAAGTTGTATTTCCACATACCACATCAATACTTGCGACGACACATAGAAAGGTGGAGAACGCAGGGAGCAAGTGAAAAAGAAGAAGAATTTGATACTCCTCGTGATCCGCATATTGAGTATGTTGATGGCTCTCAAGAATCTTGCAAAGGCAAGGCGAACCATCGCAATCACTACAAGTCTGCAAGCAAAATCTCAATCATCAGCTTCTTTTAAGACACAATTTCTACTTATGATACTCCGTATATTGAGGAAATAGTAAGATGTGATGGCTGATGATTGTGGTTTCGTGCAATTGCAGCATTGCTAGGTTGGATCGCGAAGAATCTTGGGCTGTAGTTCGATCAAATTGGATAAAGAGATTGGTCTACATAAAATGTTTATTTCTAATGTTTTTTGAGAAAAATGTTGAATAGTTGGGAACTCATTAAAAATATAAAAATGGGTGCTCAGGAAAAGATAAGTGGATGTCTTTACCAGACTTGGGTTACGTGATAGCAACACTATATAATGTCATATGGTGTCGTTGTCTCGTAATCTGAATATGACATTTTCCCGCTAAAACAAATCACATCGAAAGAGACCTTTGGGCAGTCTTTCTACTAGCAATTGGATTGTTAACGAGAATCATTGGGTACAGGTAAAATTTATGCTTGATGTTGTATTATTATAATTAATCCTAAAAATTTTATTATTCAGATAATTAATTTTGTAAGCATTTTTTTATTCAGATCAAATTGAAGTCTGATTGTCCTTTGCCACCTACGTCAAAAATGGAAAGACTTTGTAGTGACACAGGCAAAGAGTTGGGAAGTAGCTATTATGCAGACGTATGAGCCATTGGGAAAGCATTGATTCCATCATTTATCAGATCATCTTGTATTTCATTAATGAAGATTAGAATATGTTGTGTATCTACATTTTATGGATTATTATAATATTTTGTTTTATCATTTTCAATTTCTTTTATTATGAATTAACTTAAAATAAATGCGAATTTACATAACACATAACACAATCACTAAACATAATCACTATACATAATCCAAATATCACATAATATCAAATATCACATAATATCAATAAAACATATCACATAATCCCATAAATACTCAAATACAGTACATAATGATATCAAAATATAGCAAATTACTAAACTACTTCGTACATAAGACAATAACTCACTTTAAATCTCATGATTTCACTAAACGGCTCTACCAAGTTAATGCTCTACGTACAAGCTCAGCTGTTCTACGATCTCGGTCAGACGATGACGGACAGCATGTGCGCAGATGATGTACCACATGTGCAGCAGATGATGGATGGTGAGATGGATGCTCAGAGGATGTTTCCCGATGTGCAGTAGACGAGGAATGATCAGAGGATGTTGACACAGACATGTACCATGGATAATAGTTCTCAGTGACCTCTCCAGGAAAACTCGCAACATGATATATAGCCTCCGAAACGCCGATACATGATGACTGCATAGTAGTCTGCCACACCCAATCTACACTAGGGGGCTGGGAGGAACATCAGGCGAGATGCACTGAATACGACCAACTTGGTGAAGACATCGCTCCGGCAAATATGGACTGAGACTTCCACACATCCAAGATAACCAGAGAACATCGAATATCTTCAAAACGGATGATTAGCTGATCATCATCGTGATGGTGTTAACAGTATAATCATCAGCAACAAAGCATCAAGTCTCTGCGATAGGTCACTAATCCACACATTCAACAGCATGTTTTGCAATCACACTACATGCTCTTGGAAGATGTGCAGGAACCGCACCTCTATCGCCCGCTTACAGATCCTAGGGAAGTGTTCGGAGATCCAGCACTGCAACATAATAACATTATACAACTTAATTTAAATACATAAAGTAAAATAATAACAACTTAATAATAAAATAATTAAATAAAATGTCAATACCGTTGTAAATAGGGTCATGTAACCCTCCTAACTGTCGAGTGTCGTGGACAGCTCCCATCTCCATGTTATCATACTAGGAAAACCAATGCCGCGGCAGCCCAAAGAATAGTGTCGACAAACGACTAATATCAATAAATAAACTAATGATTCTCGCCTCACAAGCGTATGCGGTTTATCGGCGAAAATGGTGCTGCCAACAAGTGCAATAGATACGCTCTAGCCGCACACTCAAACTGATTAGTTTGAATGAGACGACATATATACAGTCACGCAGCCACAGCCATCATTAATGGGAACACAATTTATTAAAATTAATTTCAGCTAGAGATTCCTCCCAAGTTGCACTAAGTACTCATGTGCAGCTCTAGAGCATTATTAGTACCATATTACAGGTGCATCAAAAAATTTACCATTCGGTGATATGTGAAGGAGAGTAGTCTAACGCGTCTTAAGTAATGGTCATCCTCTCCAAATGGCAAATGAATGAGCTGAGTCTCGCCTGTGCCCATCTTTCATAATGCCGAGACGAGACCAGCCATCTACCATAGTGAGGTAGGCCGAAGAAAGAGGTAGCAGCCCAGATCCCGAATCCAACGCTCTACAGGATGTGGCACACAGGATTCAGAAAACTTCTTCAACTTCATCCATGAGTAATGACCTTTAACGTTCACGATCCTGCGAGTAATTACAAGTATTAATAATTATTAATAACATTAAACAAATAATTGAATAAATTATTTAATAAACAATTAATTCAAATAAATAGTATTTAAATAAAACAATTACTTAAATCATACTTAAACAACTTAACTTTGAATAAATAATTTAAACAAACAACAAATTAAATAAACTTATTAAATAACCTTACAAATATTTTGAATAAAATAATTTTAAATCAACTTAAACAATATTTGAATAAATAATAATTTTAAATAAATTTAAACTCAACAATTAATTATATATAAATTTACTAAACAATAATTAATAAACTTCATTTAATATTTAAATATATAAATTAAAATAAACAATTAAATATATAATTGAATAAATATATTTAATAGAACACTTGAATTAAATAGACTTAAAATGCCTCAAATTGAAATATTACTCTCTCCCATAGCCGCCGAGCCACGTGGTGCTCATACTGTGTCAACACATGTCTCAAATAGGTCCTCCGGGGATATCAGCATCATCAGCAATGTTCATCTGAGGCTCAGGGACACTCCACTCCAACTGAGGCTCAGGGACATGGTCTCCATCTGAGGCTCAGTGACATCCTCATCCCATCGAGGCTCAGGGACAATCATATCGATATCATTGTCTTCGACGACGATGCCTAATTGACGTTTGCTTCGTTCGTCGTCTATTGAGCTGTTGGTGGAATCTGTCTCAAACACCATCACCACTCTATCACCCACTACAATATTGGCGAATAATTTGGCCGAAAGCACTCTCATCCTAGGCACTGCAACATATAAATATATAAATATTAAAAAAAATTATAAACATAAAAAATCATGTAAACAATAATATTAATAATATATTAATAATATATATAATATATTAACAAATTCGTTTCAAAATTTTTAAATACATAAACACCCGTTTCGAACATTTCCAGTTCAAACTTCGAAACTGGGTTCGAACATTTCCCAGATTCAAACTTCGAAACTGGTTTTCGAACATTTCCAGATTTAAACTTCCCGAAACTGGGTTTCAACATTTCCCAGCATCCAAACTTTCGAACAAGCGTTCGAAACTTTCCCAGAACTTTCGAAAGTTTCACTGGCATTGCATTTCGAAGATTTCAATTCAAGAAACTTTCGAAAGTTTCTTTGTTCGAAGATTTCAAAAGTTTCGAGGATTGCATTTTCGAAGGTTTCATATTCAAAACGAAACTATTTCGAAGTTATGGAATTGAATCTACAAATGCATTTCGAATTTTCAAAAACTGCAAATATTTCGAGGATGGGAATTACTTTTGCGTTTCGAATGTTTGAGATCTTCGAAGGTAAGGTTGATTCTGAATTCGAATGTTTGAAATGTTCGAATGATTTGGTGAAAGTGTGAGTAAATTTTTTTGTTTGGTTTTTATATATGTGATAGAGGGTAAAATTGTCTTTTAACGCATTACGGGGGGGTGCAGGTCAAAGTGGGGGGTGTCTGGTACAAAACTCTTATTTGTATTTTTTTTTATTCAAAATTAAAAATAATAAAAACATAAAATATAAAGACAAAAGGCCAAATGGCAAAAGTATTAAGACAGGGGATGGATCAGCATTTAGGTTGCTCAACAAAAATGCTAAGCAATTGTTAAATAGTGTTTGTTTGGAATGGTTGCTTAATAGGATGTTTATATCTAAATTAAAGATGAATTGAATATTCGCAAAATATCCATAACAGGTAAAATAAAACTGATTAAATAAAATGAAAATCAATTAAAAAATTGTTGGATATTTATTTGAATTTCAAATTTCTTTTTCAAAACAGAACCGATCATCCATACACAAATTTTTTAATAGTTTAATTTAAATATATTGTATGGTATATTTATATATATTTGTTGATATTAAATTTTATTTCTATAATAAATTAATTAAGTTAATTTAATCTATTTCTTCCGCTATTTAATATATTTCTAACATAAAATGATCATATGTTTGGTATGTTTGGTTGTTAAGAAGACAATGGAAAAGAGATAAATAGACGAGAATAGAGTATGTTTAATTATATTAATTGATATAAAGAAGATGCATGTAAATTTTGTAAAAGGATAAAATATCTTACATTCAGTTATTTATTATTTGAGTGTTGAAACAATTAAGGGTGTACATGTGGATAAGTTATTTAAGGCCCATGTGTGAACCAAGGTTATGCCTATGCATGAATTTTTTATTTTATTATAAATATAAATAGGAACAAATTTATTTATTAAAATACACTATAAGATGATTTTTACATATATCTTGACGTTTACAAGACCATCTTTTTATCAAAAACTTATACTAGAAAGATTGGTCAATAAATTAGGAAATTCAAAACATTACATAGAATTAAATAAGTCTTGGCCGGTTAGCATGGAACAAAACATTATTGGGATAATAGCACTATGAAAAAAGTAGCGGTCCATTTATCAAATAAATCCAAAATCTACTTTGCAAACAATAAAATTCTCAAATATATATTTGTGTCTACATTTTCTTATAAGTAAAATTTAAAAAATACATCCTCCTCTAGTTAACATTTCATGTGTCTTTACATTCTTATAAGTAAATTAAAATTAACACAAAATTTAAAAAAGAAAAAATAAAAAATATTCTTTTCAATTGTACAAATGTTGTGTCTATTTTCTCCAACGTAATACATGCTTCTTAACTGCAACATACAAAACAAAATGTCAGAAGCAATCAGTGCTTGTTCGTCGCTTGTCGCACTGACAGAAAGACGAGTGTGATCTTCTCAATTACTGAACAGTATCCAATAGAAAAGAGAAGACACTATGTAATATGGTCATATTATTCATATTGGATTATTTGCGCTTTCCCTTCCTATTGGAACATCCAGAAATTGGAGAGGATTCCAACCCATAGACATGGTAGAGTCCACGGAATACAACATATGCATTGTATATAAAGAAAAGCTGTATTCATCACTTGAAAGTGAGAAAACTCAGTCAGAATAAACAACCTATTTCAAAGTTTTAAGAATGCAAATCCCTGGTTTGAAAAGCTATCATACAACAAATGAACAATCTCTGCAAATAATTTTCACATATAGCTTTTCCACTATGATAAGTAGATATCAATAATGCAAATAGAAAGAGGTATGTTCCAGAAGAGTACAAAACATCATATGTAGTAATGTATTATATATAATAAACAGTAAACTTCTCTATTATTATTAATTAAAGTCATGAACAATAAACATTAGCAAATGAATAAATGATATAATATGCTTCAACTATAGAATAAGAAAGAAAAAAATAAAACAAAAGCTATTTCGTGTACATTTCCAATTCAGCTCATAAAAATTATTGCCTAACATCTGAAAATTATCACAATGCGCATTTCCAGCATAAGACCATACTGAGATAACATGCAGTACTTCTGTCGACAAGCAAGATTAAACATGAGATTCTCTCAATACTGAAGAATATGTAGCCACAAGTGGACACTTTGTCTCACAATTATGACTAATAATATAGATTGTGTGTTTAATTCTCCTCATATAAAGCCAAAATTACACATCTGAACGAACTTCATTCACTGTTCAACATATTTGGTCCACAGATTTTTGTATTGATTCAAAGCAATATCAGCCAGAGGTTCATGTTTCCCGTGTAATGAATGACTGCAGCATTGTTGATTCATCATGCTAATATGGATTGTTATCCTAACCCAAGAACATGCCATGATTGTCAGTGACTTTGTTGTAGAGTAAAGTAATCAAACCAGGTGCAACGTCCCAGATTCCATAAAGTCTGGTCTTCGTCTGATAACAGAATAATCACAAAACAAGAATTAGTGAGTTAAGCATGACACGATAATAACTTTAAAAAGTGAAGTGATGAATGACCAAATGTACCAGTGTTGTGATCACCGATACATGTAGACATCGAACCGTACGTTTCAATGCTAAGGTGTTAATGCTAACAACAAATGTCCCGATATGGATTGAGCACTATACCGGCAACCATTTAAGAAAAAATATAGGCTTTATTGAAGCAAATTAAACAGTGTCGGCACAAATTTAGTGCACATAGAGTAGCAAAGAGTAACTATAAGCAGAAGAAATTTACCCTGTTCTGCCAGTAATGATAACGTTCTGTGCATTTTTTGACGCTCCAAGCATCAAGATCAAATATATTCATACCATACAAGTCCAAGACATGCTTTTGGATTGAAGCTCTCATTGATTAAAGGATGAGAGAAATTCAATATTGAGAATATCGGTGGAAAGAAAAAACAGATCTCAACAGGCGCATTCAACTATCATCCAAAATCAATCTTCCACAAAACCGTCAAGTCTTTTTGCACCACACATCCTCGTCTAAAGTAAGATATTACGCAATTAAGGGTATCTCCGGCAAATAAAACTGAAGGTAATCCACATGGACAGGTAACTAAGCATTTTCAAGTTTCAAGTCCTGTGCGTCCGTTGGGGTCTTCTCGGCTTGATTCTCAATGTAAATGCTGCTGCAATTTTTTGCGACTCAGCTTGCTCAAAACCGGTACATACGATGAATTTAAATGCATAATTCTCTACAGACTTTATCTCTAAAAACGCAACCTTCAACTGGCCTCATTTAAACCATCTATTCATTGCGAGCAACAATTCATACCTGATTCGTAACTACATGAAAAACAATGTTTTCCATGGTGCTGCTGCATTCTTCACCAACAGATCTCACCACCACGGAAACAGCTTAAATCAACGATTATCTGAGAATATCGCATAATGATACAAACTCAGATCTTTTTCAAACTCCGGCCATAAGGATTTTCATCCCTATATTTCTCCGGATTCGAAATCTTCTCACCCATCAACCTCATAGCCAAACAATGCAAACTCTTGGGAACCGATTCGCAGAAATCAAGCTCCGCCAACGCCCGTTCTTCTTTGCCTTAGAAGTGACTCATTAACAGCAATATAGTATCCTTCAACTCTGAATCTTTAACTGAGTATCATAATTCTCTTTGCTCAACAATCATCATCCTCGCAATCTTCACTCTAATCCTTACCCGCTTCTCAAATGCCTCAACACATCCTCATCAAGCAGACCATTTCGACTCAAACAACGACGCTCGGTATGTCGGCTTCAAAGCAATATCCGAAAAATAACCGCCAATTCATCAAAATCTTCAATGCCTAAGAAATAATCAAGCTAAGCTTCCTAGCATAAAGCAGCATATGCATTCACTAATGATATATGATCTTAGCTTGTTGATGTATCAATCCACGTCTTAGTCCTAATGGACAGATTTCAATGCTAAAAATGTTCTCTGAACATAAGCATTACCAGTAGTAGGAAGATCCTAAAAAAAAAAATCAAAAAACAAAAAAACCTAATTCGTTATAATTCATTCAATTAATCAAATTAAAATGGGGCTTATGCTTCAAACTGAATCTAAAATAAAGGGTCGTTTCAAATTTCTAAAATTTCTATGGATTTGAATCAAAATCAAAACTTTGCAACAAAAACACATAAAAATTGAAAAAATAAAACAGAGGAACTTACAGAGATATCGTTTTCTGTGGATGGATTTGTGGTGAAGAGAACTGAAAGAGTGGCAA
>PGTU02009897.1:0-19067 GCA_002896215.2 Cicer echinospermum
AAAAAGAGAAGAGATTAATTAACAATTAGCGTTCACACATGGTTAAAACTCATTTGGTCCCTTTATTTAAATTTTTAAAATAAACAAAATTAATAAACTAAAGTTTTTAACATAAAATTTAATTACTAAATATTGCTAATATTTCCAAACTAAAATTTTTTTAAAACAATAAAGTAAATAAAATCGTTTAAAAATATACTTAATAATCAAAACCTTCATATTCAAAATTAATCACCCTACTGTTACTTTTTTTTCTTACTATACTCCATTAAAATACTAATCAATAATTAGAGAAATATTCAAATTTATAAAAAATAAATAAGTTATAAATCAACAACTTTATATTAAATACTAAATCAATACTAAAATATATATATATAATCACATATCATAATAAGTATAATATAAAAATAAAGAAAATCAAACACAATATTATATCACACTCAAGATAATTATTTTAAAAGTAATAAATTAGAATAAAATATATTTAGAATTAATATAAATATAATTAAGTACACATTTTAATAATAGTGAAACGCATAAAAGAATGAATATAATTAATTGGGTGTGGCGTTATATACTATCGTAAAATCGTATAAAATCTTTTTCTTTAAAATAATAGTATTACACTAATACTATTATTTTTTAAAAAAAATTATATAAATAATAAAATATAAATATTTATTATTTTAATATGCGCTCAAGTAATCTTAGTATAATATAAAACTAGCACAGTCATAAAAATCACCTATATAACGGAAATTAATTCACAAATTTATTAACATATATTTTATAATAATTTTCACCATCAAATTAATTATTTAAAATCCTATTTAATTAATAAAATAGTTTATCATAAAATTTAGGGTGTTAAACAAATCATCTAAGAGAAATTATTATCACACACTATAACCTATTAATCACAACAAAAACAATCAACAAAAAATGCAATACCAAATGCATGACTTTATATTCTACTTCACAATGTGGTACATCTAACTCTAAAGTACTTGGTTAGAGGCTTTGTTACTAGCCATCATTCCGGTGGACGGACCAATTCAAATTGGCCCGTCCTCATAGATCCCTCACTCAACCCGAGACACATATCGCAACAATTGAGGTAAACGTGTGTTGGCATGGTAGCCCCACATTGGAGTGCTACCTCCAAGTCAACATAGGAATTCCCCACCCGAATACCTCCGATGGTCTAACAATCTTGCCTTAAGGCCTCAACAGCAGACCACCACGATCAGACTCATTCAGTTGTACTTCCCAGATCACTAGGCTTGTCAGTCCTCTACCATATATGATGAACAAAATAATCTCCCACTTCATTAAATTCTCAATATATTTCTCCCCTCGTTAGCTGGACTTGCCTCCATTAAAGAACAATCATTTTTAGGAATCATCACTATCTCAATCAACTATGGGGTTACTTTCAATTATTCTCATCACAATTTTATAAACATCATTTTCATACATAATCATATCAATCACATAAACATATGTCATACAATGCATCCATCTTTTAATTATCACATCACATAAATTCATCTAATCAAATATATGCACATAATTTCATTCACATCCAACATACAACAATATCAAATATCAAATACCATACAATTATTCAAATTAAATCAATCAATATCTTATAAACATTTCTATTTAACATTTTAATCTCACAATCCTAATATTTTCACATTAATTAATTTATCTCTCAAGGGCTATTGCTGTACGTAACGAGCCCGAATGAACTGTTAGGAAATACAGTTTTTCCCGTTCATCTCACAATATATTATACTCATGAGTTCAATAAGTTTCAGTTTGAATTCATAATATTCATCAGAATTTATATCATTACATATGTACATCAGTCAGTCACAATAAAAATCCCAATATTTTGTTTACACTACTCACAATACAACAGTCCGCCTCATCTATCACATAATAAGAATAAATAAGGTGGCACAATTCAAGTAATATCACAATTTTCAATCAAGTAACAAGAACGCTAAAAGTACATATAATTCATACATAACAATCAAACATAAGATTTCATAAAATTCAGACAACATTCAATCTTGATATAAATAGATTCACGAGAACTCTATAGGTTGCTAAATTATATTTCAATCCTCACTGTTACATTCATATATTATTAATTAAATTATTATTAATCAATAGAGCTCGACCATACATAGTAAACCCCACATAGATATCCGAGAATTTCCGTATTTCCGTTCATCCCACATTATTTTATACTCATAAAAATCGAACCTCCTTTCACCCTTACCTTGATTGAATATTTTTCCCAACAATGTCGATCTGCTTATTTAATGTGTCGCGTCTTCGCGAGCCACCGTATCTATTAATCCGATAAGGTAATAAAATAATACAACAAAAGAAATAAAAAAAAATACAAATTAATTACTTGCTAAAAATAAATAAATAAGTTGCTTATTGTTTGTACTATCATCCACAATTATATTTAGTATTATATATTTTTATTATTATATTAAAATAAGAAAAATCTTATTACTATTATTATTAATATAATAATAATAATATTATTATTATTATTATTATTATTATTATTATTATATTATTATTATTGTTTTAAAAGAAAATAAAGTTATACATCGTTAAACAATTATCATGTAGGCATATATTTTTTATATTAAAATAGTTGGTATACCAATGTAATTAGTAATATTTACTTACTATCTGGTGCACGCTATAAAACATTGGAGTATATTAAAATAAACAAAAGTATTTTAGACATAACACAAATTTTAGACTCTCTAAATGCAACTAAAGATTATAATAATAAGCATATAAATAAAATATACATGATCATATAATAATTAAAAACATAAGGAAAATTTATGCACAAAATTAATATAAATTAGTCAAGTCCTAGATTGCATACTGACCCTGAACATGGAAAGAAATCATATGCAATAAGTACTCATTTTGATTCAAGCCTTCTCAAATTTGCATATCGATAAATATAGCAAAATAATAATTTGAATACCCAAATGTTTTATACCGAAAGAAAAGAAATTGGTGGTTTACAGGGAAGGAATAGAAAAAATTGGCTATTAAAGGCATATGATGAAGACTAATACGAGGGACAATAATTCTTCTATAAACTTTAGAGCTTCTGTCAATTTCTAAATTGAAGATTTATAAAAAGATAAAATGAATTTAGAGCCATAATTATAATTGTGGCTATAAAATGAATTTAGAACCATAATTATAATTGTTTTATGACCTTGCTCCTTTATCCCGTTGGCCTATAGCAGGTAAAATTACAGACATTGTTTTTGAAGAACTAAAAGATGATATGGAAATGTGTCCAGTTTGCGAACATAGTCCATTGTTCTCCTTGTTGCCAATGGTAATCAAATGGCTTAGGGACAGAGCGCAACAAAATCAGTTGGTTCGTTTTCAAATAACATAAATTACGCCAAAGAGTTGCAACTTTCTGATTTTGCATCTAAATTTAATAATGAGTTTAATTTTCATGCATTGACAATATAAAAAGCTTTACACAGCCAACAAATCATACTAACCAATCATGTAGGTGACTTTATAAGTAATTATACAAAAGTGAAACATTAATTAACTGATTCTAGGGACAATTGTGTATGAGGATGGGTTATATTTGGTTTGAATTACATTAGTGTAATGTTGCATTAATTTAAACATTGTTGCAGTTTTCGCTTTACCGTCTAGATCACATTAAGAGAATATCAATAGTGTAGATGATGAATAAACAACTATGTGAATGTAATACACACTCTTTTCACACTCTAACTTTCACTGAAACTTTATCTAGCGTCAGTTGTTAGTTTGGTATGACCTGATAGTACTATTTCTATTAAAGGTGTTGAATTGAAATTTTTCCCAAATAAACCATCTAGAATATTACCATAGTTCAAATTTTACAAGCTTTTGAGTAAGTCTTAAAACTTGTTTTAATCTTGCTTTTTTATGGTATTGATTTGTTATGGTTTAGAACTATGAGGTCTTGATATGGGTTGTGCATTTGATTCAAATTAATTGTTGTTGTTTTGATGGATTTTGTAAAGTAAAGAAAGGCTCTTAGAGCATTGAAATGATGGTTAAGGATACAAGCTCTTGTTAGATGGTATCTAGTTAGAAAAAGAGCTGCTACAACTCTTCACAGTATGCAAGCTGCTAATAAGACCTGCAAACTCTTTGTTGTTACTTTTAATTTTGACAGTAGCGTCGCCATTCGATGCTATATTACTATAAAGTTGACTTTTATTAGTGGCTGTTAGCGTTGACTACTCTGACGCTAACGAATTATTGACTACAAGTTGTTGACTTTAGCGACAACCCTCGATGTAATGATTTTTCAAGACACGTCAACGATAATAAACTCGTCAGATGTCTATTTTGTTGGTAGCTCACTTATAGTAGTCTGAACCGACACAATAACAGTGTCGGATGGTGTTTGACCGACGTTATGTATTAGTTTTGGCCTATTAGTGTGGCTTTTGACCGACACTAAATTAGTTTTTCTAGTAGTGATATAATGAAAAAATATGGAAAACAAATGTTAACTTATCATTCGTGTCCGAGTATAGAGATCTAATATGCAATATGTGTTTGACTGATAAATCCAGGTCCTTGTGACTGTTCGTTACATCTTGTCGTGAGTTTTTGAAATTAGTTAAAGAAGTGATTCAATGGAAAAAATTGAAGTTACTTTCATGATGGGATTGCATTATAATTTCCAAACACACCAAGAAGTGTTGAAAGTCTTAACGTCATGGGCATCAGCCCTGCAACTCTAGATCCATTGGTTAATCCTAGATGGTGGTTTCTATAGAGAAAATTTTGATGAATTTCAATTTTCAATTGTACGGTGGTAACTATTGATTTCATATTAAGATGGTTTCATAATTTGTTCTCTTTTTTTTTTAATCTTTTCTCTTGAAGAATTGAAAAAAATATATCATCATTTTCAATTTTTTTAATCTTTCCTCTTGAAAAATTGAAAAAATATAATCATTTTCACTATATTCAAGGCTTTGCAATTTTTCCTTACTATTTAGGAAGTAGCTATAATATTTCAAAATTTCAATATCAATATGATTGATCCTATAGAATTGCCCATTCAATGTCATGCAATGGTTCCTTTAAAATTAAGATTCTTGGTTTAATGGCATGCAAATTAATTTTTATGCAAAGTGAATAAAGTAACGTAATTTATATTTGAATATGTCAGTAATGAACAATAAATTTAAATTAAAATTATTTTAATATATTTATGAAAGCTCTAAATTTCATGTTTCAAGTTATATTTCATATTAGGAATATTTCTCTTGTGGAAATTTTAAATATGTTAAAAAATTAATCAAAATCAATTTATATTTTATTATTACATTATTCTCACAAAATAAATCCAAATACTCACTTTAATAAAATAATTTCAAATGATTATAAAAGATGATAACATTGGATTAAGTCATATACACCATAATAGCCTCGTTGAGTCTATCTATAAAAACACTTCAAAAATCTTGCATTAACAACCTTAACGAAGCCTAAGAAAATTTAATTTACCTAAAGCATAACTACTGTTCATGTTATACTTTTTATATAAAAAATTTAATTAATTTTAAAATTTTATCTATTATTATAGTTTTTTATATAAAATGAAATAAAAATAAATAATTATAGGAAGAAACACTTTCCTTTTCTTAAAAATATCTTAAATGTTTAAATAACAAAATTATTTTTTTTAGAGTCCACAATAAACTTGCACACACAAATGCAGAGGTTACGTGATGTCGAAAATTCACTACTTCAATAAAAACTAAGGATATTGTTTTGTATATCAACATCAATGATATAATAGTAAGGACAAAAATAGGAACAATTTTATAAGTGATTAAAATATAAAATAGCTATCATATTAAAATTAATCTCAGAAACAAAAAACAAGTGTTCTCAATACAATTCTAACGTATTTAGTCTTCCAAATCTGTATGAGGTTAAAAAGTGGGGTACCTGTCATGTTATTATGAATATAGATCAAACTGATAAATTATGCAACAAACTCAGTTTAATCATCACACAAGTGATCAAGAATTCAAATATCATGAAATGTAGTTTTATTAAGAAGTATTCCAAAATATCAATAGTTTACTATATGATTTTTATGTCTATTTATATAATTTTATGCTTTTTTTATTGCACTTAGAACCTTCTATTGCTACGTTATTTTTATATAGATTTTATGGAATTTATTTTGCATAACAGCGCACGTACTTGTAATATTAAGTTTAATATTTTTTAATGTTAAAACTTTGGCAGCCATTCTTATTTATATATGTAACTTTACTTGATGTATTAATTCAATATGTAATTTTGTGCATCGCATGGATTTTAGTCTAGTCTACTATAGAAATAATATTAAATTGTAGATTGTTTTTCTCTTGATAAATTAATTCGATTGATACACAATATTATTCTATAACAATTATAGCTTTTATCAAATTACCATTGTATATGTGTTGACTGAAACAAGGCGACAATATCATAAAACCTACAATCCTTTATTGTATGGCACGCTAGTGAAAGGCAACCAACAACAAGTCTAGCATAAGCCATATGCTTTCCAGCATGAATCTTAAACAAACTTCATCTTTGTTTATGACACCTTTTGCCCATTTAACTCGACGTAGCATGGCACTGGGTCCAACGTGCCAAATCAAGCGAAGTAAGAATTTGCAGGTTATGTTTCATTAATTGACCATATCATAGTATCCTTCTCCGTGAATAAAATCATACAAAGATTGTTAAGGAAACTGCCCCTGAAAAAGCCTTCCATGGCCTTGCCAATTAAAGTTCTTCACTGTATACCGATAAGATATAGCTCAATTCTGGTATGATGAGCAGTTTTGGAGAACTATCCAGGTGCATGAACTTGTTGGATGAGCCATCTGCAACCAGCAATGTTTGTTGTGCGTTGAATGGGCTTTCTTACCAAGATCTTAGAGTTCTGGATGAAGGTAGTACCATACCGAAATTAAATCAATGATGTTCCATAAATTCACAGTTACGGAGAATGAACACCCCATATTGCGTACAATGTGTCTTGATAACAGGGGGGGGGGGGAGATTCAAGAAATGCACACCGGAGAATACTGAGCGTTGACCTTCAACACGTACTGCTACTGCTTGTTGATGCTTTTGGACCAACTTTATTGCTCAAATGCAATTGACATGCAATAAGTCATCATATTTTGGCTTCATGACAACAAGTAAAAAATTCATTTTGAACCCAGAATAATAATACTTGAAAGTTGTAATAATGGCATGCTTCATTTATATAGCACCGTATAAAACTATGTTTGCTATTAAGTGTGAAGTAGAATCCTACTATTAGTGCTATTCTTTGGCATTAGCATGCCATTATCCATCAATATAATGAAATGAATCCGATTTTTGACTAAAAATTTGGTTATGTATCTGTGGTTAAGACAATGCATCCTACTATAATATCATGCATGATACTATACTATTCACATAGAGTTGTTTTTACTAGTGACTTGAAATGCATGTCACAATGGGTTGTCTACCTAGATTGTTAAATTGGCATAATAGAGGTCCAAAGAGAAACTGAAAACAAAATAAGATTAAATTGGCTACTTGTTTTTTAATAATAACTATGATTGAATCATATATTTTTGGGATTCATGACCAACAAGTAAAAAAATCATATATTTGAACCAAAAGAATAGAATACTTGAAAGTGTTAATAATATGCATGCTTACTTTTATAGTAAGTTAAAGTATAAACGCATTCGTTTAGGTGTAAGAGGAGAAAATAAAATATATTTTATCTTTCTTTAATAATATTTGTCCATTCTTATTAGTTGTCTATTTTGATAATAAATAAATATAAACAAACATAAAATTAGTTAATTTAATGAGAATTATATTTATGTGTATTATTAAACATAATATAAATATATAAGATATGTAGAATGAAAAGAAATAAAAAACTCTTGAATGTCTTTGACTTCTCTGTATGGTTAATCAAATAAGTTTATCGATATAATATATATATAATATATGATATATATATATATATGTTGTGTGTGTGTGTTGTGTGGTGTGTGTGTGTGTGTGTGTTGTGTTGTGTGTGTTGTGTGTGTGTGTGTGTGAATGTGTATAAATAACCGATAAAAATGAAGAGTTATGGTGTCCGATGCAAATATTTACATAATATATGAATAAGCAAGGTAATAAGATATGAAAGGATCAAGTTGAGTGTTAAAGATTTATGGTGGTCCACATGCAAATTATACTCATATATATGATAATAAGCAAGTAAATGATTATGAAAGGACAAGTTGATGTTGTTGAAATCAAGTCCAATTGGAGAGTAGAAGGAAGGAAAAGTAGAGTGAGAGCTTAAGCAAGAGTTTAATTTGTATAGTGCAGAGAGCTTTAATTTGAATATGGTTTTCCTTCTTTGTTTATAGTCACTCTCATAATTGATCCATTATATCAATCTCCTTTGGCCTTTTCTTGTCATTATGTTGTACCTTAATTTAACCTCTCTCAACATGCATCTCTAACTTCATACTTCTATAGCAACCAGCATAGCGTGTGTGAGGACCTAGAAAAATAACCTGCCTATAATAAATTCCAAAAATAATTTTGGACACCTTTGAAGACAGATTATCAGCTAAAGAGATGTTATTAGAGCTAGTGTTGTGTCTATATAAAAATATGGATGAAAATTACCTTCCTATAATAAATTCCAAATATGTTTGGGACACTTTTCTAAAGTATTTATGTCTATATTAGATAGAACAACTATGCTTTGGATAGTTAATATATTCTTCCATGAAATATTTGTCTAAAATTTTCTTATTTAAAATAAAATTGTCTAATTATGTCTCATCTAGAAATAAATTTTGTTTTTTTAAGATGTTATATTTTATTCTTTATTTTTATTAAATAATAATTAATTGAAATCCGTATAATTAATAGACTATATTATTAGATTATCAGGCTAAAAGACTTCCTAGATTAGTGTGTGTCTTATATAAAGAATATTGGATGAAATTTACCTCCTATAATTAAATATCCAATATATGTTTTGGGACACTATTTTTCTAAAATATTGTTTGATGTATATTAATAGAGGTTTTATAATTAATGACTATTTTAATATAGCCAGTCCATATTAATATGCTAAAAATATTATATTAAGGAGCACTGTAGAGCTAAAATTAATTGTCACTCTTAAAAGTCAATAATGTACATATATTTTTTAATTATTCTTCTGTTGTAAGAAGAGAAACTAATCTCTAACGATGAAAAGAAAGAAATATAATCTATCTTTTAAATAGACTCCGCTGATTTTGTAGAGAGTAAACTATATACACATGAATAACATTGCATCCAACTCATGAGATATATACAATGGTTATGCCCAAAGACATAAATTACATCATAAATCCAAAATCTCTCCAAGCATGTGAAACATTTGTTTTAGACCACAGGAAATCCTCCACCAATTCACACACACTTTTATACTTATATACATTCATTTTTAACATTGGAACTTCTTAAGCATCTTCCACTTATTTATTAAACTAGTTAGTCATATTAGACTACTATTGCTTGCTTTGTAAAATATATTTATTATACTATTGCACTCTTTTATTTGACTAGAATGAGTATTTGCTCACGTATAATATGTGAAAGGAAACTTTCCTAGTTTCGACCAACCGGTAAAAGAGTTCATAAGTAAAAGAGTGGTAAGTATTGATATTTTGGATTTTCTTATATATTTGTTAAGTAGTAGATTTATTTGAGGAGTTGGTTAATTAATTAATAATATTCTTGAGAGTTGTTTAATTTTTCTATTTTTATTAAAGATAGCTTAATTTTATAACTCAAAAGAATAAATTTAAATATCTTTAAAACAATTATAAAAAATAATAAACTATTAGTACCCACTTTAATTTAATCATAATATTTTTAAAATAATAACATTAGATTATATTTTCTCTACCTATTTCTATATATGTCTTTATTCATATTCCTATCTTGATAGATCTTAACACCTTTATAAATTAGATGTATATCTGCTTATACTCATATTGGTGGCCATAGGACTATTAGACACATATATCAGTAATTAAAAATACAGATCATATATATTGTGTTTTATATTTATAAAATAATATCCGAAACTTACAACAACTTTTCACATAATAATTCATAAGGTAAGTTTTGTAAATCAATGGAAACATTTAAAAGGTATTATTTTTCCAGATTTAAAATTATGTGCATTTGGTGGATTTTAATTTTAAGAAAATGGTAATATGAATGAAAGCTAACTTCTTGTTAATATTGGTATCAACCTCCAACCCTTGTATCATGTCTTTTTTTAAATTTAACATAGCACAAGCAAAAGGTGTTTATATATATAAAGAATATGGATGAAACATTACAGATTGTGATCGGTCACACTCGACATATTATTTTGCTACAAATAATTTAAACATATATAATAAATTATTAAAGAAAATATAGTAAAATTTTTATATAAAAAAAAAACTACATAACATCTTTAATCTCATAGTTATAGTCACCAATTGAAAAATTATTCTTATTTTGGTACTAGATACCTTCTAGCCCCCTAATTATAACTATATAATGCATGTAAAAAAATGTGTACGTTGAATTCCTTGTAATAATCTTGTGTCTTTGTTGATAAAGTTTTCTAAACCAAAAATAACACATGCCATTAATTATATTTGAAAGATATATGTGAAAAAAAATGGTATACTATGTGGCACCAAAAATGATAAGATATCTATTCCAGTTTTTTTTATGCTGATCTCATTCTAAAGGTAAAGAACTCTTTCTCACTCTTAATTAAACTTGACTTATTTTCCTCTTCATTGGTTGCTCCATAAGAGAAGGTATTGGATGGAGAGGTCCATAGGGACTCATATAGTTTGACCCAATGATTATTAAGTCCATAATATTAGATTAGGTTTGACGATAGAGAGAGAAGAATAAAATTAAAGAGATAATTATTCTAATCATCTTAATTTTTTTTGGTTTAAAGAAATTAAGTTAGAAATTGTTGATGGCGTCCTTTATTGATTTTTATTAAGAAAATTCATTTTGTGACTGAGTAATTTTACTTTGACAACAGAAATATAATATAAAATGTGTTTTATATTAAAAATTTTTAAATTTATTTTTATAAAAACAATTTAATATTTACTATACATACTTTATAGACATTTAAAATATCCATATTATAATCACAGGTCTCCCTATCATGCCTAGATTGACCCTGATGCATACCAGCTGATGCGAAATAATACAGTGATACAAATAAGAGAAGTTAATTTAAATTTCAATTGTCAGACAATAAATTATAGTAACTTTTTTTTATAGCTAATAGTGTGATTGTAGAACAAAAAAAAAAATGTCTAACACATTAAATTATAATTGAAAGTTATATAGGACTTTTTTTATGAACTTAGAAGTTAACGCTTGATACCCAATTACGACATCAATTTTTAACGTGTTTTCTTCTTTATCGACAAATCTAATACCTTTCATATGTTCCGCAACAAAATATTAAGTGATTCTTTCAACAAACAAATATATATATTTCTGCTTTGAAACAAAATACATACATAATTGATTTAAAATATGTTTGTTACATTTAAAAATAATTAATCTTTATTTAAATTAAATCTATAACAAATAAATATATGTAAATATGAAAAGAACTAAACCATTTTATTTATAAGCAAGAAAGTATATAATAGAAAAAATTTCTTTCAAAAAATATTAAAAGAAGGACAACACTAGTCATTAAAACTATGTTTACAAATAATGTCTACAACATCATAGCACAAAACTTATCTACTCTCTATAAAAGTTATAAAATTACGGTCACACATCCTTAACAATTATTAGTACAAGAAGATAATTACGTAATGTGTAACAACACCTAGCAAGAAACCATAAATAAATATTGTTTTTAGATTCATACAAAAAATAGTTTGGGTTTAAATAATAAACAAGTGCACAGAACAATTTTAAAAATTTATTTTCCAAAATATTAATAAAAAAATGAGAGAGAGACATAGGAAACTTGAGAATAAACAGTGATAGTTCCCTCAAAAACTAAAATATTATTGGAGTATATATAATTTATTAATTAATAATAATAATAAATGACCAAGACAAATAATAAGTACGTATTATCTTCTCAAAAAATAATAACATTTATACATGAAGTCAAGTCAATATATAATAGTCAATGTAACACCATAAACCAAAATATATTATATATAATAATTTATATCATATTTCTATAGAAATATACAGCGGATAAATAAAAATTTGTTTCTAAGAAAATAAAACTTTTATTTTTAATTTATGATATCACGTTTCTCAACAATCGAAAGGAACACTTTAAACTTCTTTACTCCATAGGGCAATCTTAATAAGCTTGATTTAAGTATGTTACTTGATTTAATTCAAAAAACTTACTAGTACTTATATGGTTTTCATTACAAAGTCTTTTAAATTAAATACGATAAAATACAAATTACAACCCTTATTCCAGTATCACTGCGAGTATCACTGCCGGGTCCTCTCAATTGAACTTCAAAGATCATTAATGTGTGAAACAACTGCTATTCAAACGCTGGACAAGCCAATCAACAAAACAACGAAAAGAGGTGAGTTTTGAGTGGGTTTTGATTCTTCTATCTCTGTCCTATAACTTATATCATCCAAATCTGTTATGGAAACTAACATGTTCTGTTGGTTTGCATCAATCTATGTCCTTGTTGAGCTGTTAAGTTGTTCTAAAACCAGCACACGTTTTTCTTGTTTTTATTGTTTCTTTGCTCACATTTTCCGATCTTCTCCTTTGTTCTGAGCTATAGCTCACACCTCAACGATCAAACCTTGCTCAGGTTGATATGAATCCTTTCATAGCACACCTGGTTATAGACTCTGTATAGTCATCCCTATTGAAATTTAACATCTCTACCTATGATACATTTCCTACTTCGGATACCATATCCTATAACCTTTTACATCACTAAGATATCCAACAAAGTACCCATCTTGGCTCGATGAACTAGTTTTCCTTCATTACATGAGAGTATGCAGAAACCAAAATTACCTTTAGATGATTGTAATTAGCAGCATGTCCAGTCCACATCTCTTGAGGAGTTTTGAGTTCATTTGTCATCTTAAGGAGTCAAATTTATCAATATAAACATGTTGTATGGGCAACTTCTCCCCACTAAATTGTGAGACTTTCCTGCATTCAGACATTGTGCATCTCAATTATTTTAAGCAGTGGTTTGTTCATCCTTTCAACAAGGCCATTTTGTTGAGGTGTGTGTCTTACTGTTCTATGCCTGTTTCACGGCATAGTTTTGCAGAAACTAGCTGAACTTCTCACTACAAAATTCAAGACCATTGTCTGTCCTTACAGGTCTAATCCTCTATCAGTTGTGTTTTCAACCATTTGAATGCTTCATCTTACTTCTCAAGAAAATAATCAATAATTTCTTCCATATAATCTGCAATAAATGTAATGAAGTACTTGTACCCAGTGTGAAGCAATCTTGCAGGGCCCCATAGATCGCTGTAACATATCCATAACTTCTTTTGAAAAGTTTCCTGTAGATAACTGATCCTATGCATACTTTCCTACCACAATGCTCACAAAATTCAAGCTCACTAATCTTATTCCCAAACTAAATCTTGTCTGTCTAGACTGCATTCCTTTATAGATCTACATTTCAAATCTTTGATCCACATGTTGTTGCATTGTGCTTGGACAGCCATTGCTGGCATCTTGTCCTATTGGACCATGAGAAGATAGATGTCATGAATCCCTTGTTTCCATTCATGATTACCACGATCCTATTTATGATTTTTTAGAGTACCTTTCTCTACTTTGTATGAACAACCAGCTTCTTCAGCATTCCTAGAGAAATTACAAGTTCCTCTCAGCTCTGGAACATGTCTAATATTTGACAATATTTTCATGGTTCCTCTTCCATTCAGCTTGATTGAAACCAATTCCAACTATCTGCAAGATGATTTGTTCCCTATGATCACTAGCCTCCATCATTTCTTCAGCCGTAAGAATCCAATCTCTATTCAAGGTCATGTGTGAAATGAAAACCCTGAGTCACCATTTAGTCATCTCATGATTTCAGTTGAATTTTCCATAAGGAACTTACGTGCTTCAGATCCTTCTGATGCTTATTAGATTGCATTTCCACAATCATCACACTATTAATCATTTCTTTCCTTTCCAATATGGGAATTCTTTCTTGAAATGCCTTCTTTTTCCCTATGAAACACATTTCATATTAGACTGTATATTCTTTATTCTTGAACTTATTCTTCTGTCCTTTTATTCTTCCTTCTGTTCCTATGGCCTTAACAAATAATCCATTACCACTTTTCTTCTTTCCATCTGACTTCCTCTTCATTATTTGGAGATTAGGTGCCAACTTGTACTTCTCTACTGATAAAGTATCTCTCACAATAAAGAAGTGCATCACACAACATTTCAAGAGAGTTGGAAATGAATTTCAACATCACCACACAGGACACTGATCCTCATCATCCAATTTTTACATCATATTTTCAAGATCTATCACAATCTTAATAAACTCATCAATGATATTCATGACCCCACATGTTGCATCTTAAAGTATAGTTGTGTTTTGTTTTAAGTACACGTGACTCCTTAATGATTTTGTCAGTATAAAAGTTTTAATCTTAAGCCAAATACTTCGTAGAGTCTCCTTGACACATCCTCAGAACTGGTCCCCAAGACTCAGATTAAAGCACTTAAGCCTCTTCATGATATCCTTCTTCTTCCTTTTCAGTAGTGTGGATGCCATATCTTTCTCTCTTCATAGTCTTATCAAACCTAAATACTAAACCAATCTCTTCATATTGAGACGCCACAACCAAAATTCAGTCTTTCCATCTGAATATTTCAAGTACATACTTTGTGATGCCATCTGCTTCTTATCAAATACTTCGGTCGCCTATTTAACGATACCAGTTGTTGTTAAAAACTAGAACATCAATCAGTCTAATAAACCAAAAATGTTCTTCAGTTCAGATCAAAAGATTGATTGAAAATAAACGAAGATTGATCAATACTTAAACCAATAATATAGTGGTTTCTGAGAACAACGCAGAATGACCAGACGTAAAACAAAGAACAATCTCCTTTTTCTGCCAAACACAATTTAGGCCTTAAATGATGTGCACCATCATTATTAACCCAATTCATAGTGAACTCTTACTTCTTTGGGTCTGAATCCGACATGATGTATCATTATTATGAGATAAAATTGTTTACAACTTCTGAAGTTTCTGCTGCTATTTTTTGCAAATATAAATAACTGCAACTGCTTTCTAATTTGTTCTCTCTATTTTTCTTCATTTTGTTTTGGCTTAATACGAGTTGTTGTACGATGTATTGAGTAAGAACTAAGTGTTACAACTAAACTACCTGAAAACTAACCACCCAAACAATCTCTATCTCAAAGTCTTCAATTAACACCACATATTACTGTACTCTCAACACCTGGAAAGCCAAGTGTCGTTCTTGTTTTTTGTCAGAATATCTCCGATTTCTCTCATCTCCAACTGATTGTGTTTTGGATAATCTCTATGTGTGTGTGTCTATGTATCATTGTTATTTATAGTTGGTCATAATTCCATCTTGATGAACACAGTTGTAAAATCTCCCAAACTATTTTTACTAGTTGATGAACACAGTTATTACTAGTTGTTTCTTTCATCTCTCAATTATTTTATTAATTATATGTGTAAAATAGTTGACACATTAGAGGTTAGTCGGAGAGAAAGTTAGTGACAGAATAATTATTTGTCGCGTATACTACTAAGAGATCAAGAATTCAAATTGTGAAAATTGTCTAAAATATCCAATGACAATTGATGTCGAAAACATTAAAAATTTAACCACAATTGGTGTTATGACAATGAAATATATTGCTAATCATAATTAAGTTGTCTATGATTGTACAAATTGTAGCAATCTTACTTCCCATTGTATATATATTTAATACTATTGCATAAGTTTTAAATTTCAGTTCAATATTATACTAAAATATACACAATGAAATGGAAATAAAAATTAGCACCCATAAATTAATTAGTTTAAAGTTATTTTGGTGTCATAGGATTGCTTAAGTTTCTTTCGATGTCCCTTAATTTGTGTGAGCTGTATAATGTCTGATGAATAGACCTTTTATGATCGTTCTCCGAAGATGTTTTCTCATTTATTGGTTTATGATATCAAAAAAGATCTCTATCATCATATAATTTTAAATTAGTATATTATATTGCTACTATTTTTATGTACAATGAATTTGTCTATTAATTATATTATGATGCCTACTAATATTTCGTTTCTTTATAAAGTGTTTTAATTTTACCAAGAAAAATATTATATTCTAAAAATAAGTGAGAATAATTCCCCTCGTTATCAAAAGTAAAAATATATTCCTCTTTATTATTTTTTTGACAAATCCTTTTGTAGTGATTGAGAAGATACCTACTATTGATGTTCACAAATCCACCGTTCGACAGATGTGTAGAAACCCAAAATTTTCAATTTCAAAAACCCTAACATTTATTTTTTCTAATATGAGATTTAGCTCTTATTGTTATTAAGTAATTTATCTTTAACATTTTTTATCTTGTATTAGAGTTTGATTTTAGAAATTGTTTGTCTGTGTTGAATTTTTTTGACTCACCGTATTGATTTCAACCATTGAGGTCTTTAGTTTAAGATAAAAAATTACTCAACTTCAAAATGAGGGATTTAAGTTTCAAAATACCCAACTTCCATGAAGACCCATGTGAAAATTACTCAACTCTGTCAAGTTTCAAAATTGTTCGATTGAATGAGGAAAATGATTTAGGTGATCATGTGGGGACTACAATGACAAATGTGATTTAGGTGAGAAGCTACCCTTAAATTATGATCAAGTCTATATTAAGTTTCATCCTCCAATCTTATCTTCTTGCTTAAAGAAGATAAGAGTTGGAGGATGAAATCCTTAAATAAACACCTAAAAGCAAAGGTCGTTCTTTGTTTTTTTGTCAGAATTATTCCGAATTTTTCTTTCATCTCTCAACTGATTGTGTTTGGATAATCTCTATGTGTGTGTATCTATTATCATTGTTATTTACTAGTTTGGTCATAATTCCATCTTGATGAACACAAGTTGTAAAATCTCCAAACTATTTACTAGTTATGAACACAATATATTTACTAGTTTTTCTTTCATCTCTCAAATTATTTTATTAATTAATATGTTGTAAAATATCGACACATTAGAGGTTGAGTTCGGAGATAAAAGCTTAGTGACAGAATTAATTATTTGTCAGCGTATACTACTAAGAGATCAAGAAGTTCAAAATGTGAAAATTGTCTACAAATATCCAAATGACCAATTGATGTTCGAAAACATTAAAAATTTAACAAAATTGTGTTATGACAATGAATATATTGCATAATCATAATTAAGTTGTCTATGATTGTACAAATTGTAGCAATGCTTACTTCATGTTATATATTAATACTATTGCATAAGTCTTAAATTTCAGTTCAATATTATCTAAAATATACACAATGAAATGGAAATAAAAATTAGCACCATAAAATTAAATTAGTAAAGTTTTTTGGTGTCATAGGATTGCTTAAGTTTCTTCGATGTCCCTTATTGTGTGAGCGTATAATGTCTGATGAATAGACCTTTATGATCGTTTCCGAAGATGTTTTCTCATTATTGGTTTATATATCAAAAGATCTCTATTTCATCATATAATTTAAATTAGTTATATTATATTCTACTATTCTTTATTGTACAATAGAATTTGTCTATTAATTATATTATGATGCTACTAATATTTCGTTTCTTATAAAGTGTTTTAATTTTACCAAGAAAAATATTATATTCTAAAAATAAGTGAGAATAATATCCCCCTCGTTATCAAAAGTTAAAAATATATTCTCCTTTATTTATTTTTTTGACAAATCCTTTTGTAGTGATTGAAAGATACCTACTATTGATGTTCACAAAATCCACCGTTTCGACAGATTGTGTAGAAACCCATAATTTTCAATTTCAAAAAACCCTAACATTTATTTTTTCATATGAGATTTAGCTCTTATTGTTATTAAGTATTTATCTTTAACATTTTTTATCTTGTATTAGAGTTTGATTTTAGAATTGTTTGTCTTGTGTTGAATTTTTTTGACTACCGTATTTTGATTTCAACCCACTTTGAGGTCTTTTAGTTAAGAAAAAATTACTCAGACTTCAAAAATGAGGGATTTAAGTTTCAAACATTACCCCAACTTCATTAAGACCATGTGAAAATTACTCAACTTGCTTGTCAAGTTTCAAAATTGTTCGATTGAATGAGGGGAAGAATGCATTAGGTGATCATGTGTGGACTACAATGACAAAATGATTTAGGTGAGAGCTACCCTTATTAATATTAATGATAAGATTTATCCTCCACTCGTATATTCTTGCTAAAGAAGAAAATGGTTGTCAGAATTTTCTTCTTCACATTCTGTTGTTATAAGCATATAGCCCTTTAGAGTCACTATGACTCAATCATTGCCTTGCTAATATATATATAAATTGTTAGGTTGTCCATTAGTTGAACTTATTCTTTCTATTGTTGTTCCTCCCACACTAATGATTATTATCAAGGAAAGTGTATTTTTGTGATGAGTGAAGAAATTCGCCTACATGTCCAATGCCAACAAAAAAGAGTAGTTCTGATAAAACACCTTGACAATGTTTCAATTTTTTTTGTATATTGATGAGCTAATATCTCTCTTTTTTATTTTATCTAACACATTTAATTTTAATCAAGATGTTGGAGACTGATGAGACAGTTTCTCGATGACAAACTTCCAAGAAATGGATGAT
>PGTU02009901.1:0-14282 GCA_002896215.2 Cicer echinospermum
TCACATATTTTAAAATTGTAAAAATTTAAAATTTTTATTTGATTTTTTTTATTCTCTTATTTATTTCTTTAACTAATGATCCAAAAACAGGTCACCTTTTTAATTTATAGATAAAAATAGTAAAAATTGTAGCAATGGGAATGTATATAAGTTTAGTCATAATAAAGCGGCATCTTTAAGTGTGCACACGTGGACCAATGACGTTACGCGGCCAGGGAAGTTGAGTTTCCTTGCTTGTAGCTATAAAATATCCCAACCCGTACACTGGTTTCGAAATTCCAGTAGCTGGTTTGTCGCAACCGGCAATCACCGGTGGATTGTAGGAATTACCTACACGAGTGAGTTGACAAGAAGAACCTGAAAAATTGTTTGTTGTTGCGTACGTAGGATCCTTGTTTGTTGTGCCTAACACAAGCCAAATAAAGAAATGAATGTGAACGAAGAAAAACTGAAGAAAATTTTGCGTATCATTTTCTCTTTCTTTCTCTTATGTGTTCTGTTATTATTATTATTATGCAATGACGTCAATGTAAATGATGACATAAATGTCAAAGTAAACAAATTAACTCGCAATAAATTCATATGCTCTTCGTAGTTACTGCTTCGTTCACACTATATACCAAACAAAACTTTATCTCTCTTGCAAAAAATCTTATAAAAAATTATAATAAATAAATCAGATATATATATTTTTTTCATCTTATATTAAATGTGGCATTTATACTTTTTTTGTTACCTCAAAATAATTGTTACTTTAAAATATTTACGATTTTTTTTCTATTAATATGTTTTCATTTATAGAATTTCATTTCACTTAACTACTCTATTAACCACAATTATTAAAAGTGTTTGTAAATGATATGAATTTTACTATTAAATCAACTCAATTAATTATTTTCTTATAAATTATGTTTAATACAAATGGGCATTTAATATAAGATGTGAGAATTTTTTTTTTTTGGTATGAGGGTGAAATAAAATATTGAAAATCGTGTATTTTATACTTTAGAAATTGTGGAAAAAAAGTGAAATTTATAATTTTCTTCATTTAATTTTACTTTATTGTTATGTTTTTAACATAAGACACCCTCTTTAGCATGGGACTATGATTATTGATTAAAAAGCTAGAAAAAAATTTATTACATTTCACAAATCAATTAATTGAGAATAGATAAAATAAAAATTTATGTTGTATGTTTGAGAAGTATTCATAAATTTAAAATGTTTAGTTGCAATTTTAGTACAAATTCATTAGTCCTCCCCTTATATTTATATTACTTAAATATTCAACATGTAGTTTTGGATATCATTTTTTTAGATTTTTACACTTATAAAAAAATAAATTATCAGTATGACATATATTTTTATATGATATGACTCACAATCTCATACACGATACCAAACATAATCTAAATTAGATGTAAATTAATTTATAATGTTACGTAAGATACAAATACATAAGAGAATAAATACATTTCAGAAGTTGATACCCTAGAATTTTTACTACAGTTGACTTGGTTTTTATTGAAAATTTTTCCACATCAGCAGAGTATTATTAGTTAGATCATCAATAATCATAATGTCAGTGTGATTTGACAATATGTTACATTACCATTATCTTATGTTGACAAAAACTAAGAGCCGGACCAAAATTATTGAATATTTAAAATTGAAGGACCAATTTCGAGATTTTGTGAGAATAGAGGACCCAAAACTCACAAACTAACCCTAATAAAACATGTTGACAGACAAGTAGAGATCATCATCTGTTCTCGAAGCATTACTCAATATACAAACCTAATACAAACATGACAAAATTTATTGTCCACTTCATGCATAAAAAATGATTACACTTCCTTATTGAAACTTGAGCCGAACGAGATACACAACCAGATATGAGTTATTACATACCCTCTCTATCTTAGTATACTACACTTTACTTAAAATAAGTATACTCTGAATAATTAAAAGCAAAATATATTCTTTATCTCTAAGTTCTTAGTCATCCACATCTACGCAATTATGTCACGATATCGTGATTATGATTTCAACACCAAAGACAACTATATGTTTAGTCAAGACGTTCGAACTTGAGATATATGTACTCAATTGTTGCGAATTCTTTACCATTCATCTACGGATTAAAAAAATAAATTTCTTTAGATTATTAATTACTTAAAATGATTTTGAAGATTCCTTCCCACTAGTTATATAAATCATATTTAACTTTTATTCTCATATTTTTCAAATTAAATATGGTATTTGAACTATTTGTATACTTTCTACCTTCGCATATATAGAAACTCGTCACAAGATTCAAAGCATGTTTGATTTTTCATATGTCAACCTAAACATAATTTTTAAATGGCAAATGTCTTTTTGACTTTTTGTTTAGATTACATTCAAATTATATATGCTGGCAAACTTATTTTGACTTAAAAGTACATGTTACAATTTATCCTCTAATATATACATGTTCAGATTATGCATGATTTGTAAAATATATATCATTTTAGTAAATACACATTTTAAAGTAAATTTGGTTAAATAATCCAAACAAATTTCATTTTATAAATCAACGTTCGTAGAAAAATGTATCCAAACATAAATTACATTAAAGAAAAATTATTTTTAAGCAAAAACACATTTATAAAATGACATTTTTTTTCAAAGATACATTTGCAAACAATAATTAAAATGTATACTTAAGCATACCATTTATGCAGACACACAAACAAAGAAAAAAAGAAAAAAGAAATAATTAATAATATATATTTTTAAAATAAATTAATTGGTATTTTGTATGTGTACCAAAATAATTAGTTTAAGATTGTGAGTGCTAAACATTTCTCTCACATAAATTACAATAACATAATGAAGAATCATCTATTACGTGTCTCATTTATGGCATTTTTTTGTTGTTGAAATCATTTATAATATTTATTGGTTGCATACAATTTGTCGATGATGGGGATAATTCAACTTTGTAAACTCAAGTGTACATGGTATGTTGATTTATAGTTTTGAAATTTATTTATGGCCTAGGAGTCTCATTAAAAATCTAGATGTTTGTATTAAAAAATTTGTTTCAACAAGTAACATTGATGGCCACTTGCTCTCCCTCTGTAGAAGCAAGACTAACTATTGACCACAAAATAAACGACAACCAACTCTAAAAGGTGAGTTGAATTTTGTTCAATAGTTTAAAGAAATGTTTGAGTCACACATCGATAAATCAAAGTGTTAAACGTGATGGACCCGATTATTAAGGTAATGGATATTCATATTGAATCGATGAGATCGAAATTAAACAACACAAATTATATGGAACCTTATACAAAAAAAACAAAAAAATTGATTGAAACTTCTTTGATTTTTTTTTTATCCTTCAATCAAATTTACAAAGATATCAAATAAAAGTCTCAATGAATCACACTAAAATGAAACACTAAGATATCACACTTTTTCAATTTGAATCAAAGTCTAAGGTATTGAATTCAAAGTTAAAAATAAAAATTCTTTCAACACAGGAAATCAAGACAAGATTATAAATCAGAAAATTCTAATAACAATCTTTCTATCATTTATGCACTGAAATAGAAAATGTCATCAAACTCCAATTATACTCAAAATCAAAGAACAATGTAAAATTGCAAAAAGTAAAGAGTAAGTGAAAAAGAGAATCATGCAACGATTTATACAAGTTTATCTACTTTGTCCTCGCGTGTAGGATATGTCATGTTTCTTTTCAATTGAATGAGAGAGATTCCTTTATTATTTATTGTGAGCGCTTACAAGATCTTTTAGCGAATGTCACAAAAAACCTTACACAAAAACCCTTCTTCCTAAGTGTCACTACTATAATTAAAGTATTTTTTATATAAAGACAAATGTAAGGGGTCAAGGTGGGCTCCAACCCCCAAACACACACGGGGACATTATGATATATCTATATATGTACTATTTTTTTTTACTAAAATAGGATTAATTCATTCAAATTAATAGAAATTACATCGATATAAAATATAATTCAAAGTCACTAAAACTGAAATTGATGACTATGTGAACAAACTCATAAGATATATGTTGATAATATTAAACGATAAAATACCTACAAATGTGACAAAATTTACAAATATGGTAAATGTGAAGTGTCCCAAATACTCATTTATCTGAAGTTGTAATGTTGAAAACGTCAAATTCATTGATTGAATCTACACTAGATCAAAATTGATATGTCAATCTAAATCAAATGAATTTTGTAATAAGACAAAAAATAACAACAATGTTGCACCAAAGCAACGAATAAAAATAATATTGCACGAAGATGATGAAATCACAAAAAATCCACGAAAGAAAAATTAAATATATGTGAAAATTATTTATTTAGATAAAAGAGAAGTAAAAAAAAAAACTTAAAGGGAGTGATTTGGGATCTAAAATTGACTAAATCATCCGTTTTGGGTGAAGAAAAGAAGAAAGGAACAAAAGGAAGGTTAATGAAAGGGAGGCGACAACTAAGTTAATCTAGATATAACTATAAAAAAAAAAAAGATTTATTATATAATGTAATCACATGTGACATCCCCTCAATGATTTGAGTGTCTAGTTCATTTGACAATAAATACAATTCAGACTTAAATACATTTTTAGTTTCTCTATGTTATTAAAAATAAATTTTTAGCCCCCCTTACTTTTAAAACCAATTTTTTTTGTCTCATATTAACTAATTCTTGAGATTTTTTTGGTCCCCCGCCATTTTTATATTATGTGACACTCTCATTAATGATGTGACACTTAGGTGGCATTTATGTTGGTGTAAATAATATTCATCTCATATTATTTAATTAATTTTTATTATTTATTTAATTATATAATATAAAATAAAAAAAATTTGAATATTTAATCTAAAATTTTAATTATATTGGATAAATAATAATTTAAAATATTTTTTATTTTAGTTTTAATTTTATTGGTGACAAGTAGGGGTGGGAATAGGCCAGGCCAGGCCAGGCTTTGAAAGGCCTGAGCCTGGCCTACGATGAATTTTTGAGGCCTAAGCCTGGCCTACGGCCTATGATAGGCTTTTTTTTCGGCCTGAGCCTGGCCTACGGCCTATCATGGCCTGACCTGTAAGCCTATTTAAAAGCCTTATTCACATTAAAAATAATTTTTCTAACAAAATAATTTAAAAAAAATATGAAACAAACACCCTTTAAACCCTAAAAATGATTTTTGGTTTAAAAGAATAAATTTTTTATTAAAATAAACGCACCTATTATTATCTCTCAAACAAATGGTCTCAAACAAACTCAGATTATTACCTCTAAACAATTATCTATAGCTACATGATGTTCTACACATATCAATTTATATGATTCTCCATATACCAATACTAATGTGTATATGTATATATATATTAAATAAAAAAAATGATTTTTCTAACAAAATAATTTTTTAAAAATATGAAACAAATACCTTTTAAACCCTAAAAAATAGTTTTTGATTTAAAAGAATAAATTTTTTATTGAAACAAACGCACCTATTATTATCTCTCAAACAACTCAGAATATTACCTCTAAACAAATCCTCTCAAACGAATATTACCTCTCAAACAAACTCATATTCAGTAATAATAAACAATTAGGGTTTCTAAATTTATATACTAATAATATATATAAAGATAACAAATAAATAGTATTGGTTTTTATAAAATATAAAGTAACAAATAAATAATATCGGTTTTTATAAAAAAATATGTTGTTTTCATACATGTTTGTTGGAGTGAGTGCAATGGAAATTAGAAGAAGAAAAAATAGAGAATGAAATACATATAAAATATATATAGGCCGGCTTGTCAGGCCTAATAGGCTTTTTTACAAGCCTGAGTCTGACCTATTTACATAAATAGGCTTTAAAAACAGCCTGAGCCTGACCTTTTTATTAAACAGGCCAGGCCAGGCCATAGGCCCCTGTCGGACGGCCTAGCCTATTCCCATCCCTAGTGACAAGTACATAGTAAACCTTGAAACCAAATAGTGTACCTGCCGGAAGTGGATGATCAATGGCATCCCTTGTCCATCCCTTGTCCACATGCACTTACTTGCATGAAAAAAATGTAATTGAACCTAGATGATTGTTAGAAACAAGTTGGTTTGAAGAACAAAGACCCTTAATTCTTATTTTGATGAAAACAAGAATATATGTTAGAACACTTTATGTTTTAATGTATTTTTAATTAAGTGTGCAGATTTCTCTAACACAAAGCTCTGATGATTGAATTCATCTGGTATAAGATGTTTTTCACTCATCTGGTATATAAACCAAGACTCTGATCAATGTGTCTTTAATGCATATTCTAAATTCGTTTTGCATCTGTTAAATATATTTAAAGATGATTTTGATCTCTGATTCAACACTTTATGAAAAGTCCAAATCCTTTGAGACAAGACTAAAGAAGAAGTCAACACTTCACAATATTAACTGTCTCTCAGTTGACTCAAGTCAAATCTCTGTATCCTCTGGTGGAAGCTATACTCTGATTTAAGCATCCACGATATCGTGATCCTTTTGATGTTCCTTGACTTAATGATCAAGGTACACCTAAATCATCATAAAGGTAAGAAACGATACATAGTAAGTGAATATTGAAACATTTGGCTAATGTACGGTCCTTAACCATTTTTGACAGAATCGCACAACAATTCCTGTAACCGTCAGAAACCTAATGACAATCAAATTTTCTTCTCTATATAAAGAAGTGCAAGCAACAACTCAAATATATAGAAAATGAGTGAAACTCTTTGTAACAATTCCTTGCATACAAAAAATGAGTAGATTACATTATAATATTCTCTTATAAATCACCCAAAACACTAAACCATTGATATTTTTAAAATGCCCAATAGTGGTTGTATCCTCAAAATCTTGATTGAACAAAGCTAGAAGTTTGCGAAGATAAAATAATATTGTTAGGAGATTAGTAGATCTTCTAGTGCTTGTGGATATCAATTTTAGTGGATTAAATCTTTCACACGGTGGATGGAATTAGACATAACTATTTGGTGGTGGTTAATTAAGATAAATCGGTTTGTAATCTCTGTTTCTTATCTCTTTACTCTTGTTTATGTTTTCTAATCAAAACTTATTTCCACATAAAAGTTTCCAAAATAAAAATATAATTCAAACCCTCATTTATAGGTATTTTTTTACCTTCAAGGACTACTCCAAATTACTACAAAAAAGAAGCTATAAACACCTAGTATGGCCCAAATTTACCTAAGTTAGTGGTCACAAACCAATTGGCAACTAACTCTAAACCTGAACATTACACCTCCAATGAAAACTTGTCAGGAAAGCAAAAAAAGAGCAAGGAATAGAGAGTTTGGAGAGACAATAGCGTTGGAGGAAAATGTATAGGAAGGAATGCATGGTAATGCATATTGGTGTGGATAAGAAGGACATAACAGGAAGACATGATATGTCAAACAACCAAAAACACCTATTCTAAGGAAAAATTCCATTCAAGAAGGCCAAATAAAAATGCAACCAATGCAAGTCAAGTCCAGACCCAAAATGCAATGCAACTAGTGCAGACAAATAATGAAAATACAATTAGTGTAAGCCAGAATCTATACCCAAATTGTGAATGAGGGTTAGAGTGGAAGTTATCAGAATAATGGAAGTCAACATAAGAGAGGTAGTCAACAGGAAGAAAAGGTGGTCAACAACAAAGACAGAGTTGGCTGCAATGATTTAGTGAACAGAATATTATGCTATTTTGTTTGTAATGAACTTGTTTAGTTTTTTACCTTGTTCTGTTTTGAGTATGTTGAAGTAGAAGAATATGTGGCTTTGTTTTGAAGTGGAACCTGAATATCGTTTTAAGTATGCTAAAGTATTTTGAAGTTGTAATGACACTTTATGTGGAAGTTGCAATTTGACAATTATTTAAAGTTTTTAATGACTGGATAATGTGAAGTCTCTATTGAAATTGTAATGACAATTATGTTGAATTTATTAATGACAAGTTTATGTTCAAGTTGAAATTCGTCCTTTATCTTTTTAGTGAAATTCAATTTAGTCATTTATCTAAATTCAATTCAATTTTGTCCTCTATTTTTAACACAATCTATATATAAGTTTTGAATACCTAAACTTGTCATAAACACATAAATTAAACACAAAATATGTAATTTATTATTCCAACCAACATAATAGTGCATATTTTATTGCAACCAACATAACAATTTGTATACTACATCTACCATGTTATTACAATATCTTATTAACTTCAAATACATCTTAGTGTCTTAGTGCTCGCTCCTATAACTATATAATACACCGATAAATATCATTACTAGCGCAGTAACAAAAACTTACCACAAAATTTCAACAAGCCCAAAAGTTTCTCCTATAATTATTTTGTGTTAGGGTTGTTCATATAAAAACATATATTTCACAAAAGCAACTAGGTGCTTAAACCCATTGGAATTGGAAGAAGACCCACTTTTGTTTTGTAAAGAAAATGAAGGATTTCTCACACCTTTACCCCTATTAATTCATATTTTCGACATGAACATTGCCATGATCATCAGCTCAACAATAAAATTTGTGATTCGAATTGAAGAAATTTCTATAATTTCAATTTGGGGGATAAATAAAAACCATATATTTCTTGATTTGGGGATTTTCAACTTTCATCCTAAAACTCCATTTCATAAATGAGTGACGGTGATATCTACATGGCAACCACAATCTACCTACACTTACGTCAGCTCAACTTTTGTCGAGCTCAAATCAAGTTTTGTGAACAGAAGGACCAATGTAGATCAATTAAAAAAAATGATTGATTAAAGTATGAAATTGAATTTAAAAAAAAATAAAGAACGAAATATAAAAAATGACAAAAGATAAAGGATGAAAATATAATTAAACCTATTAATTTATCATAAATAAGTTTAAAAAAAAAGTATTTAAAAAAATATAGATGATTTTCAGGGATGTTGTTAAAGAGTTTTGTGCATTTTGGAATGGATGCGGAGCTATAACCGTTGCTATTGTTATATCAAATATGTATGAGCTGCATTGAGTGTGCATGTGCATGTATGATATCTGACTTTTGACCATTAATTAAAAAAATTATTAATTAGAAATTGTACGAGTGGATTGAATTTGTCCAACAAAGAGGTGAATTCATCTGTATTTAGTACCATAAATTTAGGTGTCTATGTGCACTGTCTCAACATCTTTTGTACAATAATAAATTTATTTTAGGAGAGACATAAATAAAATAACTATCGTCTTTACACTGTACATTAATTTATATGTTTTTATATTGTTAGGTGTGACATCTTATTTCGAGTTCAAATTTTGAAATTTTACAGTGAGTCAATTATGATGAAATTTATAATCTCTTCTAAGATAAAATTGAAATAGAAATAACTACTTTTATGAATCACAATTTTGTATTATACATTCTTTCTTTCAGTTTAAAAATTAATAATAAAATTATATAGTATTATCTAAGTAGTTCTTCATAGAAATTTATTCTCTATAAGAATAAAATTAATAATTGAAAAATAAAATCACATTATAACTCTAATTTTAAATATGATTTTGGTTTGTTTATATTTGAGAGGAAAGAAAATATAAATATATACAATGTGTGTGAAAGTGACGGGATGCATTTAACTTTAAGATAAGGTCATTGCTGTATAAACTATATCTGGCATATTCTTTCCTTAATAAGAAACTAAACCTTCATTGGTTATAAGATTCATATTAGATTCTCTAACTAATAATATCAATTTTAATTTCAATCCAATTAAATATTTTTCTTTCTAAACACATGATTTACAAGTCTCAGTCGATGTTTTGACCATATGCACACGCACCCACCCAAACTTGTCCAAATTCCTACCTTCTAGATATTGTCGCAATACAGGGAATCAAATTATCGATTATCTATAATTAAAGTGAGAAAAAGAACAAAATTTAATCTAACTCATATATATAGATAGAATTATTTGATTTTAGAAGTAACTCTTTTACTAGTACTCTATTTATAACTTAATATAAGTAATAAATATTATTAATTCAACTGTTAAATTAAATTTTATTGAATTGATCAATTTCAAAAAAATATATAAAAATTTTAAAACTATTTAATATTTTATTAAATAGTTTAAACTTAATACATAATAAATTTTAAATAATATAAATAAATATTCTATAACTAGATTATATAACTAAAAATTTTATTTTTTGTAAAATCTTATATTCTTAATAATTAATATATTTTGTCAATAATTATAATTAAATTAATATAATTTTATTAATTATATATTGAGTTATATAGATTTACTCTTGAAATCAATATATGCTTATCTACTATTTATATGTGTTCTGTGTGTGTGTAAAAGTTAAATACAAAATACTTTGTAGTGGAGTCTTGTGACAAAGTTGAGATCTGTTATATAGGTCGTACGCAATTTCGTTTATCAATAATTAATTTTCAAAGTGCATCATAGACCCATCAATTATTTTCTAAAGGTTGGATTATTATTTGTTTTATGAAATTAATTTTATATATTATCAATATAAAAAAGTTTACATATTAATAAAATATTTTATTATTGTGATAAACAATTAATAATAATCTACAAATTAAAGTATTTGATTTAAATTATTTTATTTATTAAAAGATCACATACCTAGAATTATTATCTTCTTTTAATTCGAACCAATAATATATATATATTATATAACGAACGTCCTGGATCAAAGGGTCAACGATAAAAGGTACAAAAGTCAACTATCAAGTCTGTATTGTTACCGAACCCGTTATTTCAAGAATAGATTTGTAGTAAGGCTGGGGTTTTGATAAATCCCATGGTTTAAAAAACCAGCCTTCTGGAAATTTTTTTGAAATGACCAATTGAGGATTTTTGTCATAAAAGTGGTCCTCGATTGTCCAAATATTTTGAAATTCTGTTTTAACAAAATACTCAGATTTTGGTTTAAACAAGGTAATCTGAGAGTCGTTTAAAACAATTTTTGATTTTTCTTCTTGTTGTAATTTTGAAATTATTTTACAGGATGATCCTCCTGTGGGCGTTTTGAAATTAATTTACAGGATGATTCCCTCCTGCGGGGATTTTGAGATAACTTTTGCGGGAAGGTGTTTGGAAGATTCTCCCTTTTCTTGCCCTGATGAAATGGCAATCAAGCGAGAGATATTCAATTCCTTTTGGAGTCTGTGGAGTCTTGCAATTTTGAAGGTGAAGGTCTTCTCAATTATATCTTGATTTCTTGGATTTGTCAGGTCAACTGTTTGTTGGCCTAGCAAAGCCATTTTTGGATTTGGTTTTGTTCTTCATTTTCTTCGACGGCTTTCCACCCAAGATCGGATGGGTTTTGCCGATGAAGAGTTTGAGTTGTCTAGTGGTTGGTCTTTTGGACCTCAATTCTTTTTGATTTCTGAGGCATCACTCAGTCCTGTTTTGAAGAAATTCTCTGGTTAGAAAATCTGGGAATGAGTTTTGATCTCCTTTAATAAATTCCAATTTCAAAATCAAAAATACTAAGGATTTGCTTGCCATCTGGCAAAATTTGTTTGTGATGCAATGTTTTACATCTTTTTGTAAAACTCTTTTGCAGATTACATCAATTCGAAGTAAAAAATTTTGGTTGAGTAAAATCGCTTTGAAATTTGTTTAATCCACATGGACAATTGAAAGAATTTCCTTTTAATGGCTAGAGTAATTCTTTTGGATCATTCCATGTGCAGAGGTAAACTTATACAATGCATTCTCTATGCATTTGTTTTTGGTTTAGAATACCCCCATATCGCGATACTCCGAAGCATCCGTTTCAACCAATTTATGAGCTAAAGGGTCAGCTAGGTGTAGGCAAGGTATTTGTTGACTTGTTTCTGATTGCTTGTACAGCGTTTTGTTGTTCGTCCAGTCCAAGCCGACATTTTTTTCTTTAACTATCGGTGGAGATTTTGCTATTCCTATTTAATTTAGACAGAACTGTACATAGTTCAAAGATCCTAAAAACCTTTGTAATTGTGTTTTCGTCAAGATTTTGTTATCAGGAAAATTTATCTTCGGAAGATAGGGATCTTTCAATAGGGTGATAGTACCCCGAGAGATATAATGTCCTAGGAAGCAGATTTGTGTTTGAAAAAGAGAAAATTTGGATTTTGAAACAACTAATCCATTTTTCTTAGTAATCATTAAAAATGTTCTAAGATGTTTGAAATGTTGCTCAATGTTTTCAGAGAATATTAAGACATCATCAATATAGACAATGCAAAATTTTGAGAATGGATTAAAGATTTCATTCATAATTCTTTGGAACTCTGAAGGGGCATTCTTTAATCCAAAGGGCATTACCGTCCACTCATATTGACCAAAAGGGACCGTAAAAGCTGTTTTATATCGATCTTTTGGATCAATTTGTATTTGCCAAAATCCTGATTTCATGTCAAATTTTGAAAATACAGACGAAGAGTGTAATTTTTGTAAAAGGTCTTTTTTATTTGGAATCGGGTAACGAATCCATTTTAAAGCTTTGTTTAAAGGCTTGTAGTTTATGACTAGCCTAGGTGTGCCTCTTTCTATTTCATAATTTTTGTTCACATAGAAGGCTGCACAACTCCAAGGTGACCTAGACTTTGTAATTAGACCCTTTTGTTCTAAGTCTTGGATTTCTGTTTTGCAATGTGTTTCAAGTTCATAATTCATTTGGATAGGTCTAGCTTTTGTTGGGATTTGTTTATCGGAAAAGTCGTTTTCATATGGTAGGTCTACCATATGTTGTTTTCTGTTCCAAAAAGCATTTGGTAAATCTGAACAGATTTCGTTTTCAATTCTTTTTTGGAGATCTGAAATTTTTTGTTTTATGAAACTATTTTGTAATTGTTGTTCAGTTTTGAGAAAAGAAATATCTTGTTTCAGGAAATATAAATGTTTTTCTTTTCCTTGAATTAAACAATTTAATTCAGTTTTGTAGACAGAGCAAGCTTTTAAAAGATTTAAATTCTTTGTTTTGGGTTTTTCAATAAAAGGGAAAATAATTTTGGCCTCTTTTGTTTTGCAAGAAATACTGTTGTAATTGACTGAATAGGGAGTTATCATGTTAATGAAGGGAGTCCCTAAAATAACACTATGAGTAATATTTTCTAATAAAACAAAAGGAGTTTTGATTGAAACATTACCATTTTTAATGGAAGCTTCAGTTTTACTTTTCATAATCATGTTGGAGTTATTGGCTGCAACAAGTTTTTCATTAGATTTTTGTAAAAATCTGTTTGGTACAATGCTACTTTTTAAGCAATTTAAATCTGCTCCAGTATCAAAAAGTGCAATTGTTTCGAATTTGAAATCTTCAGAAAAAACTAAATTAATTTTGATTAAATATTTTCTTGTGGTTACTGTTCTTAAAACGAACAAGAAATCCTGTGGGATTTCTTCTAAATTTTCAATTTTGTTAGAATATTCTTCATTTTCTCCTTCTTCTTCATCTTGTTCATGGTCAGAAGAGGTTTGATTTTGTGCCTGGGAAATAAGATTCTCAAGAATGTTTGAGTCAATTTCTTGTTTTTGTTTAAGAGTTTTTAATTCTTGTTTTACAATTTTAATTTCCTCTTGCAGAGATTGAATTGTGGCATGGGCTTGTGACCTTGCTCTTTTCCCTAAGATATTTGTTAGGTCATAAGTGGTTTTAGGAAGTAATTTTGATGAGGACGTGGAAGGTTGACTTTGTTTTGACTCAAAAGTATTTAATAGTTTTCCTATTATTTCCTTTTGCAATTTCGTATCTTCAACCTGTTTTATAATATCAAGAATTAGTTCTTGATCCTTTGTTAAAACATTAATTGATTTTGTACTAGTTTCAGATTCGCTAAGAGAGTCGGAGGTTCCTAGTTCATCAAATTGTAGGGGTTTATTATTTTCAGATGGACTTACTTCAGAATCTGTGACAGTTTCTTCTTCAGAGGTTTCTAAAAGTATTGCCTCTATTTGTTGAATTATTTGTTCATCGATTTTTAATTCATGAAGTTTTTTGTTTCTTTTGCAATATCTTGAGATGTGTCCTGTTTGGCCACACTTATAACAAGTTATTTGTTTTGAGGTTTGAGGTTCAAACTTCTTTTGGAAGGGTTTTTTCTTGTAAAAATTTGGTTTTCTTTGTTTATAAGAATTTTGGGGTCTAGATTTTTTATAGAACTCAAGTCTGTCTGGTTTGGTAAAAGATTTTGTGCGAGGTTT
>PGTU02009903.1:0-11650 GCA_002896215.2 Cicer echinospermum
TACAGCGATTTTCCCAATAAGCGCCTGAAAAGACCTTCGTGTGTTATAGTATATGAATGTTTTTTAAAGCCTTTTACAGCGCTTTTACACATAAGCGCTCTAAAATGTCTCTTTATGTTAATTTTAAAAGGCTCTGTAAACGCCTTATAACGTTATGCGCAAACGTTATATGACCTACAACAACGCTTGTTTTACAGGCGCTTGTGACAAAGCGTTGTAAAAGGCTCCGTTATTTTTTAAATATAATTACAACAACGTGTGTTTAGCAGCGCTGTAAAATGGGCGCTGTTAAATGTATTTTTGCGTAGTGGATTAATAGATAAATAATATCTAATTATATGGTGCAATCAACAATTTATCACTTTCTTTTATTTTTTCACAAATGATAACGATAATTATTTCACCCTAATGTGGATTCAGAGTTCAACATGAAATAGTTTATGGAAAGATAAGGAACGTGTTGGTGTCATATCCAAGAACTGTTAGATATCGACAAGGAGGCCTTGTATTGATCGTTTTTATATGAGAAACTTGTCGAATAGTGATTTTCACTTGCAACTTTTGTAGTGTGCGGATATTTTTAGGGCCCAAATTTCTTAACCTTTTTTATAGCCTTTACTTGATGTTGAAAAAGTATAGTTGATGTTTGTTAGTAATTAATATAGTAAGATAATTTTTTTGTATAGCATTGATGTATATATGAAACCAGGTTCTGGTGAAGTGACTGACTCGTTGTGTGGTTCAATCTTCTGATTCATTTCGCATTTAGATTTATAAGAATCTAAAAAATGTTGAACGTAAATAGTTAGTGATTGAATAAATAAATTACTGATAAAATGTGTAAAATATAAGATTAGTAGTAATTTTAGGAGAAACTTGTTGATAAATGATTTTCCAGTATCTGCATTGCAGTGTGGTACATTTATGTTTAGACAAAACTTCTTAATGTTCTCTATAGCTTTTTTCTGGAACCTAACAGGTTTAATTTTAGTTCATTAGCATTAATATAGTAAGAAATATTTTTCGTATACATTGATGTATAGATCAACATTTTCTAGTGAAGTGACTGACTCATCTGTGAGGTCGAATCTTCTCTACCATCCTTTTAGAATTGGTAGGAATCTAAAATTGGTGACAACTAAATAATTATGAATGAATTAAATAATACTAATAATATAATATACAAAATAATATGATTGGTATAATTATATTCACAGTACCACATAATGTGCGACAATAATATTTTTGGTCATGTCACATGAACTACTATTGCCTCTTCCCAACAACTTCATATCTCTATCATCGTCAAGTATAGGCAATGATGCAAGTTGCTCTAAAGCAATCACAATAGCCGTCAGTTATTGGATTATTGGTGTAATATAGAGCAGACAAGTCAAGACACCCTAAATAGACACCATAAATCGATAGTAAATACATTAAAATCAATTAATAACTTATATGTAAAACAATGAGATTAATGTATTTCTTAATTATTCATTAAAGTAATTACCTCAGGAAAGTCTTTATCAAGCAATGTTTGCAACTACGTTTTCCACATAGATGTTTGTATTACACTGACACTTTGAACGATCTTTTTCCTATTTTCTCACCAAGTATACGCAACTTGCTTTGTTGTTAGATTTTTCAGTACATCTTAGTACTTGGCGCATGTAGATGGTTTTTTTTGTGTTGATCATGTGATAAAATAACTTTTTGGAGAATATGTCAAATCTCTTGCCTCCCACTACCTTTACAATACTCTGGAATATAAAATAGTTTATCGAGTATGTGTTTGCAAAAAAAGCCTACATCTACTCGTGAGATGAAATTGTTCTAGAATCTCCTAATATATCATTAATTGAATTAAAAGATCAGTTCATTATCATTTTGAATAAAAGACAATAATAACAAAATTAAAGTGATAATATACTTACAACTTATTCTATCACTTGTTGAATATTTTCATTATCAACTAGCATCATCCTATTCAACGATCATCTTTTCATAAAATAGGAAGACCTAATGGTTGATGTGATTCGTCTCTTGAAGTTATTCGTTAAACATATAGTTATATTTGTTAGAAATAATTTTAAAATCTGTTAAATATTGCATAAATTTATATATACTTACAATTTTTTACTCTAAACGTACATATCCAATACATAAATTTTGGTATGGATGTAAGGGATTTAACGCTCTTTGTCAAATTGGCAGTACTTATATTATGTATAAAAAAAATAGCGGTCTTGTAAAAAAATTATGCTAAGAATATGAATAAAACACATTTGCAAATAAATTAATGTTACCACAAAAGAGGAGTCAACAATTTATCTACAAAACGTCTCTACTATTCAGATGATATATAGTGTTTATATATTTTCGGAGCTTCATCATTGAAATGTTTATCAAGATCTCTTAAGTATTACTTTGTCAAGTGAGCTCAAATCCTCTGTAATTTCCGACAATTCTAAGTATACATGCAATTATTTCGCACATCATCAACTATAAAGTCTATTGCCAACCAAAAAAAGAAGGGTTTGAGTAAAGTATTTCAATGGAAAAAAAATGTCAATTAACAAAATAACATTACCAATCATGGAATTGTTGGGCTCAATTAACTGACCAATTTGTTCCACCCTACCAATATAACTATAAAAGTAAGTGCAGTGTTTTCAGAAATGATACAAAATAATTCAATAATAGACAAGTATATTATAACTCACCTCAAATTTTATTCTACCTACTCTTAAGATTATGAAAGAATTAACGTAAAGTACAATTGCACCCATCAATTCGACGGTCATTATTATTATCGATCCACTTGAAACCAAAGATGGGGAACCCGACACATTATGTAAACTAACTTCCAAAATGTGTTTGATAACCCTAAATATGATAGATTTGCATATGTTCAATTTTGGCACTAGAGATATGCATCACTTCAACTACTACGGTAACTCCTCTATATTACATAGTGTTTTGTTCATTTTATTTTTGATATAAAATGTGTAGTCGTTAATTATATAAACCACCATAAGAAAAGACATGTAAATTCAGACCATTTATTTGTCATCTCAATCTCTCTGAAATTGAAGTGGAGTCTATAGCAACTCTGCATTTAATACGACTTTTTATCTATGTTCAAAACTTTGATTGTGCTTTCGTGTTATCCATTTTTTTTTTTTTGCTATTTAGATTCAAACTCGTTAATTGATCCAGTTGTATATTAACATACGATTGTACCTCATCAAATATTATGCAAAACATATAAATTGTGTTTTGCTCCTATTTTGTTCTTGATATGGTCATGACTCTTTTTCTAATTATCCATTCTCTATTCTTCTTCTTGAATTTATGGAAGCCTTATGGATTCCACATTGGATAGTATTCAGTACAAAATTTCAGCAACTTCTTGATAATATACCGCTCAACCATACAACCCTCTAGTCGACTTCAACTTTTCACGTACCTTTAATATTTTTATATAGCGTGTTATGGATACATTTATCTCATATAAGTTGACACCACATTGTTGTGTCTCGCTAAAAAGATGAATATAAGATGAACCATCAATTTACGAGGGTGGAAAATACATTACTTCAAACTCACACAAAATAACAACAATCTAATCTCTACATTTTAAGTAATTTTAAGAATTGATCGATTTCTACAAATTTCCCTGAAGAAGAAAATAATTTAAGTATGGCTCGTCGAACGTTTTCAAGTAAAAACTAGACATATATCTATTGGTAGCAAATGCTCCATTAGAATATGGACAAATAATTAGTCTCCAACCTTTTAACTTGAGGGAAATTTCTAAATTTCTAATGCTTGAATAGTTTCTTTTCTGAACTTTAACTTCTTTAAAGAAATTACAATACATAAAATAATTTTCTCTTTTCTAGATAGAGTATGAGCCGTTGGAAGTAGATATGTGTCATTTCTTTCTTTACAGGACCCCAATTTCATTTCTTATTCCTATATTGACTAAATTCAATCTTTGCATTGATGTCATCCTTAGACTTTTTTGAAACATTGAGTAACGTACCAATCAAATTATCAAATACATTTTTAATATGCATTAAATCGAGGAAATGTCTTATATATAATTACTTCCAATAGGGCAATTCGAAAGAAAAACTCTATGTTTTTTCTAGTAAAATAATGAAGTGCAAGTTTTTTGAGACATCATTTCACAAGAAGAAACTTTTATTGGCAAAGTTGTTGAGTCCTTTCTCACTCAAATGACCCAAGACGCATATGTATGAATCAGAAGAGGTATCTTCGATTTACATTCACTTCTTCCTTGCATAAGCTTTGTAAACATTCTAAATAGAGAGAAGTAGAAATTTATCCTTTGAACACTAGAGACCCTTGGTGAATTTAACGTATACCAACCACACTAAAGTAAGTGATAACCCTCAATATCCAAGGCTTTCACAAAAATCAAACTGAGACGAATATTAGGAACATGTCTAACATTCTTCAATTGAAGTTTGCAACCAATCCCAGTTTCAAACCAAACATCTTCTAAACTAATGATTTTAGTACTCATTTATCTTCCATTTTTATTGTGCAATAATCACCAAACACTATAAAATGAGAAGAAATCACTGCCTGGAGTAATTGCTATGAGACACCCAAATCAATAATCCAAGTTGAATAATAACATGTAAGATTTATTGGAATTATCATCACAAACATTAACATCACTAATAGATGAAACTATTGTTGTATCTTTATCATTTTTTCTTCTCTTTGTCTTCATCTATTTATCTTATTGATCTCTCTTAAAGACCTGCAATTTCTTTTGTTTGTGACCTGTTTTGCCACATTATAGCATATACTTCTTTTCAAGTTGAGGAACTTCACATGCTGCTACCTTTAGCTTTATCGCATCTATGACTCTGTAACTAGTGTTTCTGACTTTGAGGAAGAACCACAGTAAACCATGTTCATTTCTTCGAGCTTCTTCATTCAACATTCTCTCTTTAACTGTTGACATTTTCAACTTTCCACTTGGTGTTGAATTGGTCAACGTGACAACACAGAATTCTTCAATTATTTCATGTAACGAACCCAATAATAAAAACACTTGTAATTCTATCATCTAATTTAATATATGTCATTGCCAATAATTCACCGTTATCATGAAAATACCATATAGTTTTTATTAATATCTTTCTTAAGAAAATGTTTTCCTAAATGTAATTGTTAATCTTAACTTTCCAAATATATTAGCTCAACTAATTCCAGTCCTAAGTAATAATATAGTGTTTATTAAAGTATCCTTTCAAAATATTTATGTGGATCATGTCGGACTTGCTTTTTATTAACTTATATACTTTCCTGATCCATAACGTTGGATTAGAGGCTTGTTTTAACTGATAATTGAGTATTGTACCCCCGCAAGTTATACCATTCAAATTGGTCTCGTCTCATAACCGTCAATCCTCGAGACACTAAAACATGTGTTTGCGTGGTACGAGCAGTTGACGTTCTAAAGTCACTAGGATTCCCATTCATACGAAACTCTAATAAATTCTGACTTTGCTGAATTTCCGGTAAGTTGCATCAAAAATTGACCGGTAGTGTTATAATTGTTACCGGAAATTTGGAAACTGAAGATATCCGGTAGTTGTAATTTGAATACCGGATTTTTGAAATTTCCGGAAGCTACCGGAAATTTCAAAAAATTTGAAAAATCTGGGTACCGGTTCATTTTTTGTCACCGGAAATTTGGTTTTTTGAATTTCCGGTAGTTAACCCGGAAATTTCAAAAATCCGGTACTTAATTTTTTTTTTTTTTTGAATATGCTTTTAATTTGTTTGTTATTTTATTTGAATTGTTTTTTTGAACTAGGGATGGAAAACACACGACAGTATTTATAGATTTAACTGAAGCATTTACAACTGATCAAATTTTTGAGTCACGAGAAGCTGTCATATCATGGGCAAGAGAGATAGGTCGACAAAATCGAGTAGCAGTTATCATTACTCGATCAGACGTAGAGACTGGAAAGAGAGGAAGAAAGTCAAAAGTAATTCTTGGTTGTGATAGAGGTGGACAATATAAGTCAAATAAAAATGACACAGGTACTTCAACTAAAAAGTGTGGATGTCCGTTTAAACTTAAAGCGAGACCACTGAAAAAATGATGAAGGATGGATTATTAGTTTAATCTGTGGACTTCACAACCATGAGTTAGTAGCTACTTTGAGAATAATGCATTTATGGGACGCTTAACAGAAGAAGATAAGAAACATGTTGACGAGTTGACAAAGTATCACGTTGCACCGAGACATATCTTGTCATCTTTGAGAGATCGAGATACGGAGAATGTGACTAGTATCTATCAAAATTTACAAGCGACGAAGTACATACAGGAAGAATTTGATGGGACCTAGAACTGATATGCAACATTTGTTGAAGTTACTTGAAGCTGAGAAATATACTTGTTGGAGTAGGACTCATGAGGACTCCAACGTTGTGAGGGATATGTTTGGACGCACACAGATTCCATAACTTTGCTTAACATGTTCCCTCTTGTATTGATCATGGATAGCACCTACAAAACAACAAGTATAGGTTACCGTTGTTTGAAATTGTTGGTGTAACTTCAACTTGGTTGACATTTAATGTTGCATTTGCTTATATGGATCTGAACGTCAAGACAACTTTTGGTGGGCATTGGAGAAGTTAAAAGAGTTGTTTTTTCAAACACGCCATTTCCTCAGGTGATTGTGACTGACAGAGAACTGGCTTTAATGAATGCAATTAAAGTTGTATTTCCATCTTCAACAAATTTACTTTGCCAACTTCATATTAACAAAAATGTTGGAGCCAAATGCAAACAGTATATATTAAAGAAAGACATGCAAGAACCCATTCTTGAGTTGTGGAGGAAAATTGTTTATTGTTCTGAAGAGAAGGAGTACGAGGAACTTTTGCAAGTATTTGAGCAAGCATGTGTCGATAATATTATTTTCTTTGACTACGTCAGAGACACATGGTTGAATCCTCATAAGGAAAGATTTGTTGAAGCATGGACCAATCGAGTATTGCATCTAGGAAATACTACGACTAATAGGTATGTCATTAAAATTTCACATTTTGTATGATATATGATATATGATTTATGCATGATATATGATCATTACTTCACATTTTGTATTTTTTTTGTTTAAATATTAGGGTTGAGTCTGCTCATGGTCATTGAAGAGATTTTTGGAACACAGTAAAGGAGATTTTTGTAAGGCATGGAATGGTATGAATGACATGTTGAAGTTTCAAATTATTAAGATCAAAGGTTCATTTTGAGATAAGTAAGGTCGCAAAGAGCATATACACAACAATCCATTCTTTGAGAAATTGACTTGGGTGGTATCCAAGAAAGCCTTAGGTGATATTGTTGAAGAATACAAGAGAGTCAGTTATGTCGGTAACGACAAAGATGTGTGTTGTTGTATACTTAGAAAGACTCATGGATTACCTTGTGCATGTGAGTTAGCAGGATACAAGATTAAAAGGTGTTCCAATCCCATTAGATGCTGTTCATATACATTGGAGGAAATTAACCTTGAATAGTGATCAAGAGAATGAACAGTTGACAAATGATTCAGAGTTGGACATTACATCGGAGATGGATATAATTTGGAAAAATGGAAAAACACTTAATATTGCTGGAAGAAGGGCTTTAAAGAGCAAGTTGCGTGAAATAGCATATCCGGAGACAACATCAATGTGTGCACCAGTGGATAAAATCAAAACAAAGGTGGTGTTAAGAAAAAAGGCAATAAGCCGAAGGGATATGACGTATATCGCGACCCATCATACTTTGAGCATGTTGATACTCAATTCTCCCAGCAGGTATCCAAACAAGTCTCCCATCAAGCATCCAAACAAGTCTCCCATCAAGCATCCAAACAAGTCTCCCACCAGGTTAAAAAATATTTCCACGAGTTTTCTTCTTTAATTCATCCATATATTGAAGACATAGTTAATGTTAAAGCAGATGGAAACTGTGGATATCGTGCTATTGCTGCTTTACTTGGTTATGGTGAAGAATACTGGAGCATTATACGTCGGCAGTTGTATACAGAGATTAAGTCCAAACCTGATTTATATGCTGCATTATTCAAGGAACGTTTGCAAGAAGTGACAGAGTCTTTACTTGTAACTGAGTTGGAAAACCAAGCTAACGAGAAGTGGATGACCATTCCTGATATGGGTTACGTGATAGCAACAAAATATAATCTCGTTCTTGTTACATTAGCAAAAACTTTTTGTTTGACTTTTTTCCCATTGAGGGGTGCACATAATGGAGATTTGTCACGTGATCGTGTTATCAGCATTGGTTTTGTTAACGAAAATCATTGGGTTCAAGTTAAATTGAAATCTGCATGTCCGTTACCTCCACTTGCATGGCATTGGAAGAAGCATCGTAGCGATGAGTCTACATCATGGGCTATCGCTTATGCAGGACGTCTACAACATTGGGGTTCTTTAGATTTAGAAAAATAATTCAGATTATATGTCTTTGGCAGATGATTGATACTTTTGAGTTGTATGTTGTTTTAAATGATATGATTGGCAGCATTTAATGATTGTTTTACTTTTAGAGCTTTGTATGTTTTTTAAATGATATGCTTTAAATGATGATTGATACTTTTGAGTTGTATGTTGTTTTAAATGATATGTTGGCTAATAATGATACTTTATCTGAATGATAGAGGTCGCTAATAATAACTCAGAATAATAAATAATGACACATTCGCTAATAATAACTCGGAATAATTAATCGCTAATAATAACTCAGACATAATAAATAATGAATAATAGACATATTCGCTAATAAATAATAATAATCTGAATAATAATAAATCGCTAATAATAACTCAGGAATAATAAATCGCTAATAACTAACGAATGATACAATCGCTAATAATAATAAGTCTGAATATGTCGCTAATAATAACTCTGAATAATAATAATACTCGCTAATAATAATAGCTCTGATCGCTATAACGATAATATATGATGATCGTAATAATAACTCTGATAATAATAATATCCTAATCATAATAATCTGAAATACGTCGCTAATAATAACTTTGAATATATATCGCTCTAATAATAATAATCATAATAATAAATCGCTAATAACTCGCTGATAAATAAGTCCTGAATCGTGAATAATAATAACTCTGAATAATAATAATAACTCTGAATAATAATAGCTCTGAATAATAAGTAACTCTAATAATAACTCAGTGTCAATCATCTAATAAATATATAAATCGCTAATAAATAAGTCTGAATAAGTCGCTAATACAATAAAGTCTGAATAACAAATAACCCACGAATAATAAAATAAGTCTGAATAATACAACTATGATACTACTGATAATCTCCTCCTCTAGAAATATATAAAGCTCTCTCCAATAAGACACGCATCTCATCTTCAGGACCACCCATATGCAAATCTAAACTCTGCTGTATAAGACCACCAACTGCGTGACACCGTGTACAACTAGTATCGGGACCAGCATCATGACTAGGACCAGCATCAGCATCATGACTAGGACCAGCATCAGCATCATAACTAGGACCAGCATATGCAGCAACATAAGGGATCATCCGAGGATGAGATATCCTATAATACCACTGGATGTATCCCTCAACACACTCATGTGGATATGCAGCTGGATGCAAGATCTAGCTCGAAGTGATCGTACAGAATTCCGGTACATACTCCATTCAACGTCGACATCACGTGCAACAAGCATCGGTGGTGTAGGAGGAATGTGTTGAGTATACCCAAACTGCCGTATGCACCTCTCAGGTAAATACGGAACCATCGTGAAACACCAACGAATGTATCCTGTAAATAATGACACAGACTGAAATCGTGTCACAGCGTTCTGATCGTAATCTGGTGCCCAGATAATATCTGTATCCCTCAAAGCATCCAACTTTGCCCTGTAATATGCCACATTCCCAGATGTTTGTTATTGTCGTCCAACGAAACATCCGTGGCATCGAGGAAATATGCTCATCCATATCCGTTTAACAATATCAGGGAAATGTTCATAATCCAAGTCTGTAAATAAATTGAAATGTAGTAAAATTCATTAAGGTGATGAAATAATTAAAAAAATAATGATAAGTATAATAAATATAATAGTACCTGAAATAAAGACAAATATCCTCCAATCTGTTTGGTTGCAGCAATGTACGTCTCTAAGATAGTCATTATAGCACAACAGTGCAGCCGGTCCCCATGCCCATTTACCACAACTATCACAGATCTTGAAACAGAAAGAGATATTTTTGCAGATACAAGTGGTAAAACTTTTATCCGCAAGAATGGTACATCCTACCAAATGAAGTAGATATGCCCTAGCTGCACAGTATATCTTCGTTCATGAAGTTTCTTATAAAATACCTCTTTCAACCACTCAAAAACTATACGAAGCCCCTCTATTGGTCCTAGTCTCAGTGACAGCTTCATCATATGTACCCCAACAACTCAACAGCAGCAGCAATTGCCAAATCTTCATTGACATTTGCGGGAGGTGTGAAAAACTCTCCAGTACACGGGATGCTCAAAAGACCCTGACGTCGTCAAGAGTAATAGTCATTTCACCGAATGGCAGGTGAAATGAAACTAGTCTCTGCGTGCCATCTCTCAGCAAAAGCAGATATCATGTTACCATCAATCATATGCAAATACATCTTCTCAGAGGACGTAATCCAGATATATTATCCAATGATCTATTTGAGCAGGTAAATGATATCTAATATCAATAATTTGTCTTGCTTTTTGCCATTGGAAACAACTTTCAAGGCACGTCTTTCCTGTTTAATTAAAAATAACACAATTAAAAAATATATTATAATCTTATACTACAAATAAATTATAATGTGTAATAAATAACCTATACTACAAATATATTTATAATATGTAATAAAATAGATTATTTACTAACCTGTCCATTCCACACATTAATTGCAATATGATGCTCATAATCTGTAAGGACAGAAAGATCATAGAGGACCTCCAGGAACATGGGTTCATAGTGGCTGGTGCTGCTGACCATGTTCATCATACAAATGTTGCTGCTCAGCTGGTCATATTCATCATTAAAACACAGTGATCGTGCTGGGGCTGCTCATCATGGGCTGCTCATCCTGTTCGTGCATCAAACATAAATTTTGATGTTGTCGAACAATGCTCATCCTGGAGACTGCTCTCCTTAGAGGCTCCTCTGCCTTTCCTCATTTCATCTTTCTCCTTATTTTATACAGCGAAGCTCCCCTATCTTGATCCTGTGTCTGTAAGGAGGACGAACTCCGCTCATCCAACGAATAATAAATCTACCACCGAGATTTCCTCCTTCCTGGTACTCTTACTAAAAAATTCAATAAACAAAAATTAAAAAAAAAAAAAAAAAAAAAAAACACAGATTGTACCGGAAATTTCAAGAGGATTGAAATTTCCGGTAGTTCAAAATACATACCGGAAATTTCAAAAACGAAATTTCCGTGAATTTACAACTACCCGATTTTTCAAATTTCCGGTTTGCCTCCCAGAAATTTCGTTTTTGAAATTTCTGGTATGTATTTTGAACTACTGGAAATTTCAATC
>PGTU02009904.1:0-26289 GCA_002896215.2 Cicer echinospermum
TGCAAATCAGCAAAAGAGATGTGGACATCCTCAAGAAGAAACTCATGAAGGTAACTACTGATGTTAAGAGAGCTCGCGTGTATACGCTCATCACAATATGAATTATTTAGCATGAAGAAAGAAGAGTCAATCAGTGATTGCAAACAAGATTCACACACATTGTCAACAACCTGCATGCACTAGGAAAATATGTGGATAACGAAACAGCAGATCGGAAAGATTATGAAGTGATGTGTCTTAACCAGAGAATGCAGCCCAAAATTACCGCAATAGCTGAGTCTAAGGATCTAGCGAAGATGACGACAGCAACATTATTTGGAAAATTAAGGGAACATGAAATGAATTACATCGACTGGATGAAGCTGAAATGGAAAATAGGAAAAGAAAGGTTTATCTCTGAAGGTTCAAGCAAATCAATCCAAAACTGAATCCGATAGCTGCTCAAATGAATCCAGCAGTGACAATGAAGAACCAGAAATCGGACTGCTTGTCAAGAAATTTAAGAAAATTTCTGAAGAAGAAAGATAACAAATTCAGAAAAACCATCCCAGCTCCAAGACCAGTGAAAACAAGCAAATTACATGCTATGAATGTGGAAAGAGTGGTCACATAAAGTCAGAATGCTACAAATTGCAGAACAAAAATAAAGCTGCAAAATCAAAAGGCAAAGAACCAGTCACCAAACAAAGAAGGCGTATATTGCTTGGAACGATAACGATGAATCCTCTGCCTCTTCGGATGAAGAAGAAGCCAATATGTGTCTCATGGCAAATTCAGATTCAGAATCAGAAAATGAGGTTAGTTCACAATCTAATCCAACCTATGATGAACTTCAAGAAGCTTTCAATGAATTGCATGATGATTATGTGAACTCCATAAAACAATTGTTAAACACAAAGAAAATGCTTGAACAAATGAATGTTGAGCATAAAAAAATTGAAAATTTATGTGAACAATTGAAAAAGGATTCACAAGAAAAATCTGCAAAGTGCATTGAACTTGAAAATACAGTTGCATCATTAAAATCTGATTTGTTAAAGTTTGCTAATAGTAAAGATAAACTGAATGTCATACTTAGCAATCAAAGACATGTTCATGAAAAATCTGGTTTAGGATATACACCAAACATGCATGTTAAAAGGAATAAAAATAAATATGGTATTGGTTATATGCAAAACCAGAAGTGTCAAACATGGTCAAAATCTGCTATTGCTAAGAATATGTATGATATCTTTACTAAGCCAAATCACCATTCATCCTTTAAAGGCAAGTGTCATTTCTGTTGCAGAAATGGACATTTTGTGTCAAATTGCAAGTTTAAAAAATTAGCCAATAAGGGATGGAAGCAAATTTGGACTGCAAAGAAATCTGTGTTTGACACTAACCAAACAGGACCCAATTTAGATTGGGGACCTAAAACAAAATTCTGATTTTGTTTTGTAGGTGTGCTTGACATCCACTAAGCACTCATGGTATTTGGATAGCGGATGTTCGAAGCACATGACAGGGGACAAATCCAAATTCCTGTCCTTGACATTAAAGGAAGGAGGCTTTGTCAAATATGGAGACAACAATAGAGGAAAAATTATTGGAATTGGTGATATAGGCAATGAGTCAACGACAGTGATTAAGAATGTATTATATGTTGAAGGACTCAAGCATAACTTGCTAAGCATAAGTCAGCTATGTGACAAAGGTTTCCAAGTAAGTTTTTCATCACAATCTTGCATTATTGAGCATAAAGATGACAAAAACATAAAGCTGATTGGTGACAGAATTAACAACATCTATATGTTGGATTTCAATTCTGTACCAAGTGCTGTATGTTGCTTGTTATCAAATCAAGATGAAACATGGCTGTGGCATAAACGCATTGCTCATATTCATATTAATCACTTGAATAAGCTTGTTAGCAAACAGCTAGTAATAGGACTCCCCAATAGGAAGTTTTCTAAGGATAGGTTGTGTGATTCATGTGAGAAGAGTAAACTGGTTAAGACTCCTTTTCCCTCTATAGATTTGGTTAGAACAAATAGAGTTTTACAACTAGTTCACATGGACCTCTTTGGACCTGCCCAAGTTAAGAGTTTAGGTGGAAACCTATATGGATATGTGCTGGTTGATGATTATTCTAGATTCACATGGACTTACTTTTTAGCTCATAAAAGTGATACATTTTCTGTTTTCAAAAAGTTTGCTGCTTTAGTACAAAATGAGAATGATTTGAAAATTATTTCAATAAAAAGTGATCATGGAGGTGAATTCCAAAATGATCTTTTTCAAAATTATTGTGAATCAAATGGAATCAACCACATGTATTCAGCCCCTAGGACACCACAGCAGAATGGGGTAGTGGAGAGGAAAAATAGATCCCTAGAAGAGTTAGCTAGGACCATGCTTAAGGACTCCAACCTACCTAAGTACTTTTGGGCAGATGCAATTAGTACAGCCACTCATATTGTGAATAGAGTACTGATTAGACCCCTTCTTAAGAAAACACCCTATGAGCTTTACAAGGGTAGAAAACCAAACCTGTCTTACTTTAGAATTTTTGGTTGTAAGTGCTTTGTTTTGAACAATGGCAAGGAACACCTAGGAAAGTTTGACCCTAAGGCAGATGAAGGAATCTTTCTAGGATACTCCCAAACTAGTAAAGCCTATAGAATCTACAACAAAAGAACAAAAACCATAGAAGAGTCAGTTCATGTAAAGTTTGATGAATCTTTTACAGAAAACTTGAACAAAACTCCTTCTAAGGTTAATGATATTTTGGATGATGTTGTAGAATCTGAACCCCTAGAACAACCCTTAGCTGATCCTCCAACTAGTGCAGACCCTATAGAACCTATAGAAACCAGTGAGTTACCTAAGGAATGGAGATTCAATAGAAACCACCCCTTAGATAACATCATAGGTGACATTTCTAAAGGTGTGTCAACTAGAGGAAACCTTAGAGAGTTCTGTAACCTCACAGCCTTTGTGTCTCAGATTGAACCTAAGAACATTAAGGAAGCCCTTTTAGATAGTGAGTGGATACTTGCTATGCAAGAGGAGTTAAACCAGTTTGAGAGGAACAAAGTGTGGAACTTGGTACCTAGGCCAGAGGGTAAGCATGTTATAGGAACTAGGTGGGTGTTCAGAAATAAGTTAGATGAGAATGGTGTGATAACTAGGAATAAGGCCAGATTAGTTGCAAAGGGTTATAGTCAAGAGGAGGGAATAGACTTTGATGAGACCTATGCCCCTGTAGCTAGACTAGAAGCCATAAGGATTTTGTTGGCCTATGCATGTATCATGGACTTCAATCTATATCAAATGGATGTGAAGAGTGCATTTCTTAATGGAGACCTACAAGAGGAAGTTTTTGTGAGCCAAACACCAGGTTTTGAAAATCCAGATTTTCCTAACCATGTGTATAAACTCTCCAAGGCTCTCTATGGGTTGAAACAAGCTCCAAGAGCTTGGTATGAGAAACTCAGCACTTTCCTCATTCAACAAAATTTTTCTAGAGGAAATGTTGATAAGACACTCTTTACAAAAACTATTGAAAATGACATCTTGCTGGTCCAAATTTATGTTGATGACATTATATTTGGATCAACAAATGACAAGCTTTGCAAAGAATTTGAAAACTTAATGAAAGGTAAATTTGAAATGTCAATGATGGGTGAACTATCATATTTCTTGGGATTTCAAATTAACCAAACCAAGCAAGGCATTTTCATTAGTCAATCCAAATATTGTTCTGATTTGTTAAAGAAATTTAACTTTGATAAGCTTAAGTCCATTGATACACCCATGAGTCAAGGAAATTTCTTAGACCGAGATGAGTTAGGTAAGCCTGTAGATGTAACCAGATTTCGTGGTATGATTGGATCTCTGCTCTACCTTACAGCAAGCCGACCCGATATTATGTTCAGCGTTTGCATGTGTGCACGGTATCAATCGAATCCGAAGGAATCTCACCTCACTGCAGTAAAGAGAATTTTCAGATACTTAGTAGGTACTAAGAATCTTGGTTTGTGGTATCCAAAAGGTTCAACATGTACTTTGGTTGGTTATTCAGACTCAGATTTTGCTGGTTGTAAACTTGACAGAAAGAGCACTTCAGGTACATGTCATCTACTTGGTAATTCTCTAGTATCCTGGTTTAGTAAGAAGCAAACAAGTATTGCTTTGTCTACTGCAGAAGCCGAATACATAGCAGCTGGGAGCTGTTGTGCTCAAATCTTGTGGATGAAACAACATCTAATGGACTTCGGTGTTGATTTGGGAACAGTGCCGATCATGTGTGACAACACCAGTGCTATCAGCATAACAAAGAACCCAGTAATGCATTCAAGGACAAAACATATTGAGGTAAGGCACCACTTCATAAGAGATCATTTTCAGAATGGAGTCATCAAACTTGAATATGTGAATACTACAGAACAGCTAGCAGATATCTTCACGAAAGCATTACCAAAAGAAAGTTTTTTGAACATAAGGATGAAACTAGGGATCATTGATCCTAGTAAGATATAAGTTTTTTTTTGGTATTTATCAGTGAAGTTTTCCAGGTTAATCGAGTTGGAAATCGATTACTTGATGAAAACTGTTTATAAAATCGATTTGGAAATCGATTTGGTTAGCCCAGAGTTCAGATTTTTTGAAAATATTGTGTAAAAAATCCCGAGCATCGATTTGGAAATCGATTTATTCAGTGTTCAGTTTTTGACATTTGGGAAAATCGATTTGGACATCGATTTAGTAAAACGGATAATCGATTTGGGAATCGATTAGGCATATGACCGTTGCGAATTTTTTTACTAGCCGTTGGACTTCATAATTACGAAATCGATTAGGGATTCGGTGTAACGGTAACCCAATCGATTTGGAAATCGATTGACAAGGGTTAAAGTATAAAAAGGTAAAGGACAAAATCGATTTCTTCATCTCAGTTTTCCAGATTTTCCAGAAAGTTTCAGTTTTTCACTCTATCTGCTTTACTGCTCTGCATCTTCATCAGTTTGTTCATTCTATCTACCTACATTCAATCAATTGTTTTGTGATCATGGCTCGTGTGAAACAAACTCAGGCACATACACCTTCACCTTCTTCATCCTCAACTAGTGAAACTCCCTCACCTCCTCAAACACTAACAAAGAGAGTTCCGATTCCAACACACAAAATTCTTGCAAAGGACAAGGGAAAGGCTCCTGCTCCTATTCCAGAAAAGACCAAGAAACGAAAGGAACCTCCCACTGAAAAATTGATGGCTGATGCAATGAAAGAGATTGCTCAAAAGAGAAAGAAGCAACCTATTCCTTCACCCCCTGCAAAGAAGAAAACCATCTCTTCACCGCCTGCTAAGAAGGTCCCTGCACCAACAAAAGAAAAGGAAACTCAATCATTCATCTCACCTGATTTCGTAAAAAGAAAAATCCATGAAGCAAGGACAATGGATTTTCCTTACTTTGACAGTGTCGAGTTCACCTTTCAAGATCATCTTAGATTCCATGGTCTTCAAAGCTTTCTTTCGTCTACGCTTGACTGTTATCCTAAGCTGATCAGAGAATTCTACTCGTCTTTCAAGTTAACAGAAGACGGTTTCACTGCTCAGGTCAAAGGGAAGAAGATTGCTATGACTTTCGACGACTTCTCTACCTTATCAGGATTGCCTTTCTATGGCAAGTCCATTGATGGAAGCTCAGAAGCTGATACTGCTGACCAAGGTTGGGAAGAGTCTATGGATAGACACACAGCAGTTAAAGACCTGATGGTCGATGGGTTTGTTGAATCGGTTTCACTACCCATTGGTCAAATGAAGGTCCAGCATCGTATGTTGATGTATGCTTTGACACGCATGTTAGTGCCCAGATCAGGAAATCACGCAGTAGTTCAAAAGTTGGACATACTACTGCTGTGGGGATTATCAAAGGAGTTAAGGATGAGCTGGACTTGGATAGTGCTCAGGCATATGTTGGAAGCTTCGCAGACTAAACTCATGCTACCTTATCCGCAACTGATCACCAAGATTCTCAAACGCTTCAAGGTGTCTTTGGTAAATGAAGAATCTGTCAAGACGACCCTGATTTTTGGAGAATCCATTGTGAACCAGATGCAATTGAAAAGAGTGCAAGGTATTTGGATGAGATCACAGCCTGCAGCTGAACCTGCACAGCCTCCACCTCCACCTCCGCCTCAACCAGAAACTGTCTCTGCTCCTCCTGCTTTTGTTGATAAGTTCTTGGAATTTATTGAAGCTCAGATGGCACATAATGCCAAAGTGTTGGAATTTCAGTCCAGAATGGAAGCACGTCTAAGGACTATGCAAGCCTCCTTGAACTCAGTTGTTCAAAATGTGGATGAAATTCAGGCACACCTCGGCATCAAGCTATCTTTTGAAGACGTTGCAGACATTGGTCGCCAAGCAGCTGAGGAACCTAACCCAGATCCCTTAGTTAACCCTGAGACTCACGAAGAGGAGACACCTGCTGAGGGTAATACAGCGGTCTCAGCCCCTTCCTTAGATGATAGTGAGCCCCAGCCTAGCTTAGGAGATTAGGTTCTTAGGATCCATGCTGTTTTTGCCATGTCTTGCTGTATTCCTGTGATTTTAATTAATGAATATGACAGTTTATTCCTTCTCTATGCATTCATGTGATATGTTCATAAATTGCTTTGATTGTTTTGACTGTTTTTTACTCTAATACACAAGTTAAAAAGTTTCAACCCCAATGCTTATGTTCTTTAACATAGGGGGAGAAATTGTTTTCTGCCTTTTTGTCTCAAATGACAAAGGGGAGAACAATTATAACTTGATGAATGCTTCTTATATTGATTTTTTTTCTGATATTGTAAATATATGCTCTAACACTTGTTAATTAATGTATGTTGTATTAATATGATCTGATCTGATATGTTCTGATACATGCTCTGCTCTGATCTGATCATTCAACAATAATTTTATGATGCTATTAAATGATGATATGTCTGAAACTGCTCAAGTTACAATTTGGTTGAATTGTCAATTATGCAAAAAGGGGGAGATTGTTGGATTTTGATCCTTTGATTCCTAATTTTGACATAATTAATAATTCAACAATGTTCATACAATGCATGATAAATCTAATATTTGAATTGAGCAAGATTTCAGGAACCATAATCAAACCCTACACACTTGGATCAAATTGCTTGGAACACAAGAAATCAACAAAAGTTGAATTCTGAATATGTAAATCGATTGGGAAATCGATTTCATAACAAGAGTGTAAGGAAATCTTAAGTGTTTGTAAATGTGCAATCGATTAGGCAATCGATTAGATTAATTAAAAATGAAAAATGCACAAGTCAGTAGCCTCTGATTTGGAGGAAATCGATTGACAAATCGATTGAACATTTCACAAATCAAACCTGATGGTAACACATCGATTGGCAAATCGATTGAATGAGTCACAGTGGCACTCCAGTGCTGAGGGAATCGATTAGCAAATCGATTGACAAAGTATCAATTGAAAAATGACCTCACCTGTGACAAATACAATCGATTGGACAATCTATTGTTAACACTTTCAATTTTGACAAAGTTTGGTTGCAATCGATTGGGAAATCGATTGAACTGAACACCAGGTAAAAACTTTTCAGGAACATGCTACCAAAGCGATTGACAAGTCGATTGACATTAAAACTGAGTCACTGTTTTGAATCCAATCGATTGACACATCGATTGACATCAAAAAAACTGAGCCACTGTTTTGAAAACAATCGATTGGCAAATCGATTGAAATAAACTTTTTGAAAACACAGTAAACTCTGAGATTGTGACCAAATCGACTCTGTGTTTATACATCGACTCTGAGACTTGGCAAATCGATTGAGTAATCGATTGATACTACCTTTATTGAAACAGTTTCCCAGAAATCGATTAGGCAATCGATTTATGCAAGTCTGGACATGTTTTACTGAAAAGTGTTGTTTTAAAGAATCGATTGGTAAATCGATTAGCTTGTATAGTTTCAAGATTAAAGAAAACCAAGACTCGCGAAATCGATTGGCAAATCGATTAAGCATATGTTTTAACTTTAATAAATCGATTGAGGAATCGATTTAGTAGTTGGTTTTTCAGAAACTATATAAGATGTCTTTCAATCTTTATTCTTATAACTTTTACATAACATTTCATAACTTTCATAATTTCTCACAACGCTCTTAGCTGTTCATAACAACAAACTAACAACTTCATAATTGTGATTACAGATCTCAATACAGTTTGTTGACAATCTAAGAGAAATGATAATGTGCTCATGAACAAGGCTTGAATATCCAGATTCGTGAGGAGCAACATTCATAAAGATTGAAGACTCTTTTGTTTTACATCTATTATTCATTCTGTAATAAATCTTTGAAAGGAATAGAACGCAAGAAAAGCCAGCTTGAAACTGGTGACTACTTTCTTGGTTGAGAGGGCTCAACAAGAAAGAGTTGTACTTTGATTCTGTGATAGGCTGCTGAGTGTCTACAAGGATCAGAGGGTATTCAATAGGAAAGACATAATTAGAGATTGATAGGTTTCAGGGAGGAAACTGGAAAATCTTTGTAATTGATTCTTTCTATTGAAGGAGAAGAAAATCTGAAATCCGATTGGATTTTCAGGACTGGACGTAGGTTGTTGTGGAACAACCGAACCAGGATAAATCTCTGTGTCTTCTTCTCTAACCCTCTCTCTTTAATTTTCTATATTGCTAACTTTGCATGCCACAAAATTTAATTTCCGCTGTGCGCTTGATACTGATTAATTTGGTAACGAAAACTGATATATTTTCTTTATTGCGAGGTCACTGATACCAACATAGTATACATCATATAGAGTGTCAAATTTAATCAATATTTTTTGGTTGTAATGCATGTATAAAAAAATAATGAATGAATTTGCAAAGTAGTGAGGACAATATAACTCCTCAACAAAAAAAAGGACAAACAATGAAGAAAATACAATATCTTTAAACAAAAAAACTATTATTGAAAAACTAAAATCTCTATTTTTCATTATGCCATACATTTACGTGCATCTCTATGATTGAAAAAACCAACGGTAAAAATACAACTTCTACTATAAACTTAATTTTATATTAAGTCACTCTTGATAATTCATTACATATAAATGCATTACAATATTTTAATTACATTTTGATTATTAAAATGTAACAACCACCTTAAATGATCAAAAAATATATAAAAACATAATCACAACTTAAAAATCAATAATCAATTATAAATAGACATCTAATTAGATTTAAACCAAATTAAATAAATAAATATTAAAATAAAAATATTTTAATAAATGTTAGCAATATAGTTGATAAAACGTGCAAATACTTTTAAATATTATTTAGACATTAAAAATAGTCAATATACAACTTTTATATATTTATTATTATTATTATTATTATTATTATTATTATTATTATATTTACCATAAAAAAATAACAGTTAATCAATTTAATAAAAAAATTGTGTTTTCTTTTGCTTATTAGGGTTTACGTTTATCAATTATATATAATTATTATTTCAATCATGGAATCATATTTTTATGTCTATAGGTCATGAGGTGTCACGTGAATGATACAAATTTGATATGTAGTTAGAGTTAAACTCAAGACGTGGTAAAAATAGTTATTAGTTTAACTTTAATTAATAATAATAATTTTATCCCTAAAAAATTTGTTAATGTTTTTTATGATTGTACTTTAATGAGACATTGTTTGATCACTTTTTAAAAAGTAAAAATACTCATTTAGTTATAGACTTTATAATTTTATTTTATTTCATTTATTGTTCCTATAACCATAAAAATTTTCAAAATTAATACATATATATATATACACTTAAAAAAAATTAAAAATAAATGAATCATATTCTAGTTTGATATTTATTGGGAAAACTTTTCTGACCCCACCATTTCTAAAAAGCAACAAATTTTGAAAGTATTTACTTCTAGACGGCATATTTTATTTGGAAGAACACTTCCCAACTAAACAAAATCCACCTTTTTTTTTGCAAAATGTGTATCATGGATGATAGTGGAAGGTGTAGAAGTTTATTCTCATTTATTTGGTACAAAGTGGATACAGTAATTGAATTCTTCACACAAAAATTTGGTGCTAAGCAAGAAACTCTGCCTCGCACTTAGAGACTGCCCAAAATATTTATAGCTATTTTGTTTATTTAACGTTATACAAATATGTTTATTCAATATCATTTAAATAGTTTAACTTAATCACACTTTTAAGTTTCATTTCAATAATCTAGTTTAATACCTCACATAAAAATTAACTTTTTAACTTTTAGCTACTTCTTTAGTTTTTTTAATTAACTAATCGACTATTTTTTGCCTATTAGGTCCTAAATATTGAATAATTGGTCTTTAATAGAGCTAAATGGCTTCAATAGATCAATATAACTAACCTATATGGTGAGGTAAGAATTGGCGGTTGCATTTATAAGCATTCTGTAAACCAAAGGCAATGCAAAGCAAAGTAAGTTGCCAAGACAACAAAATCCCAAAATCATAGACAATCAATTACTTTCTGAGTCAACATTCAACACTTGTTCTTGTCACTATCGTTGCCATTGTTGCCTCTCCAGAACGAAAATGGAGGAATTTGTGAAAGCAAAGATCCCATGAAAGTAGATTGGTTATTTATTTCATCTACTTCATTATCAAAATCCCTCCAGAACTTGATGATATGGAGATTTTCTTCCTCTGTTGATCTTTGAACAACAATCTTTGAAGCATACCCTTTCTTTTTCATTTCAAGGCATATCTCAGAAGGATTATTTGCAGTGAGAGTGACCATATACAACCATCCTTTTTCCGACAAGAGACGGTCTGCAATGGGCAAAATTCTATCAATTACACTCCTTCCGTTCTCACCGCCGGCCCAAGAAGCAGTAATCCCTTCGGCCCCCACTTCATCTTCAGGTGTAGGCACGTAAGGAGGGTTCACAATCATAACATCAACCAACCCTGCTAGTCGTTTCTCAAGTCCTGACGCAATATCAGTTACTATCAACTCTGCACTAACTCCATGTGCTTCCAATGTCTCGTGGGTCACCCTCACTGCATGTGGGTTGATATCAGTGGCAATGTAATTCACGCCACTACCTTCTTGCCCAAGAATAAGAGCCAGGGAAGTAATAACATATCCACTACCACAGCCTATCTCCATACACAACATTGGACGATGTTCCAACAGTTTAGTGCGATCGGCTAGAAGGGCGTCGACCAGTGCAAAAGAATCGTCACATGGTTCATAAACTTCCTCATGTGAACTCACAAGGCGGATTTGAGCAGTTTTGGGTAATTCCTTGTATGATGCCTATTATTGGAAAAATAGCCGTTAGTAAACTAAATTGTTCAATAAATTTTCAAAGGCAAAAAGGGACTGAGTAAGTAGCAGCAACTTCTTCCACTTACCATTTTCAATGTTGTTTACTTTTGTTTGAGATATGCAAATAACTAAACTACTTTTTTTTATCAATTCCAATACTGAATTGCTATGGTCAATGTTAAGACAACATTCATAATGTCAGCTTCCTCCCAACTCCTAAGTCCTGAACCCAAGATTGCAGATTTGTTAACATGACAGACAAGCTGTAGATAGCAACAGGAAGAAAGCACAAGTAAATAAAGACATATATGATTCATCATGAAGAAAGTGTCAGCGATGTGATTTATCTAAATGGTTTAAACAATTTATCTTTTGGCCTTGTTGATACTGTATATTGAAAAAATAAAAATTAAATTATTTGAAATGCAAAAGTGATCAAAATTCATATTAGCAATATAAAAGAGCAAAGAGTTCTATCTATATATGTATTCAGAATTTCTCTTTAGCTTGACATCTTCCAGCATAGTATTAAACAAAGTCAGTCATTTACCATAGGAATACAAACCCCAACTTATTGAAGTAAAATATATCAATTATTGACCATGTTAAATCTTTACAACACATTTGCAGGTCTGAACCAAGCCGTAAGTAGGAAGTAGGGTAGAAGAATTGATAGTTAGGAGGAAACTATTAAGCAAGGACAAAAACCAACCAGTGGCCTATACAATGAAAGCCAGACAACTGAAGAGAATATGGATCATGCAGCAGCCTAACCAAGAGATATTTGGAAATGAGCAGCGTAAATCTCTGTGCTTTCCAACAAAGACACAGAAGTATAGCCACATATAATAATCAAACCAAATACTCAAAATTGAATAAAATGACAAAAGAAGATAGAAATGAATGAAAGAACGCAGGACTCGAGAGACATGGCTTCAAGCAACACTCGTACATTTTCTAAGCAGAAACAATGTCAATAGAATGAAAAAGCTAAGTCCAGGCTGACAAATTTAGGAAAAGAAATTGTCTCCATAAGCAGGAGCATCATGTAAATTCAGGAAGCTCCAGTTGTTTTGTCAGTTAACCACACATTAATAAATCCATTCAGCATCTGCCGCCATGGGCATATTTTTAATGAGTTCTTCTGCTTCCTCCAAATTACCAGCCCTTCCTAAAAGGTCCACCATGCATGAGTAGTGTTTAAGCTTAGGAGATATATTGAATTTAGAGCTCATTTGGGAAAAGTATTTGCGGCCTTCTTCAACTAAACCTCCATGACAACAAGCTGATAACACACCAAGAAAGGTGATATCATCAGGTATTATTCCAATATGAATCATTTTTGAGATATAGGATATAGCATCATGAGCATTCCCATGAAGCGCTAAACCACAAATGATGGCTGTCCACGTCAAACAATTTCTTTGAGGAATCTCTTCAAAAACCTGGAGTGCCTTTGAAATATTTCCACACTTGCCACACATGTCGTGATAGGATTGCTAGTTTCTTCAGTTTTACAGTCCAGTTCTAACATGTCGACAAGTGCAGTTCCTAAGTCAACGTCTAGAGAAATATTGCGTATTCCAATATAATGTTGAATCCATATTCCAGCGTCAAGTGCTCCTAGTTGTGAGCAGGCTGACAAGCAGTTAACCATAGTCACTTTATCATGTTCGACCTTACTAAATTGCATTTCATGGAATAGAGCCAATGTCTCTTACTGTGCTTGGCTTGGACACAGCCACCAATGATGGCATTCCATGGCACAACACTCTTTTCTGGAATTTAATATAAAATGCCCGCGCAACGTTTAGAAAACCAAATCTAGCATATCCTAAAACCATTGCAGTCCATGAAAAAAAGGGTCTTCTGTGCCATGTTATCAAATAGAACTTGCGCAGCAAACAGCTCCCACACTTCAATTACATGTCCATAAGAGCATTAGTGAATAGAACCGTCAACTCAAGACCGTGTTCTTCGATGTAACAATGAAATTCTCTGCCGAGATTCAAATCCTGCAACTGAGAACAAGAAGAAATCATGCCAATCATCGTAATCTCATTTGATTTCAATTTCTCTGCCACCATTTCATTATAGATTTTTATAGCCTTATTTGCCGGTCCTCTTCTAACAATCCCAGTAATCATGGAGTTCCAGGTTACCAAATCTCTCATATGACTTTTATCAAACATGTCATATGCTCCCCTCAATTCTCCATACGGAAGTAGCATAGTGATCGACGCAATATGCACAAATATATCAAATTCAAACCCAAACTTCAACATATGCGCAAGTATACCAAAACCAACACAATTCAAAGATTGACAAGAACAAGCTTTAAGCAACATCAGGTAAGTATGATTATCCGGCTTCAACACACCACATCGCAACATTCTCTTATACAACATAAAAGCTCTTCTAAGTCACCACTCCCCACATACCCCTAATCATCGCATTCCAAGAAAACACATTCGTTCGCGGATTCCAAACAATATTTTAGTACAATAATCAAGGGCTCACGACTCCGACAGAGCGCAGAACGGAACAAAGCGACTTGCAGCAAAGCCGTTATCGATCACCATTTGAGCCTGGATTTGTTTCAACTGGACAAGGGAATTGCACTTTTCTAGGAGAGAAAGAAAAGGGGTTTTTCCTAACAAAGTTGTGGGTAGTTTTCCAATTGATAGGTTTTCCAATTGGAGAAAATAATGAACTAGTGTGGAAAATGAAATTAAGAAACCTAAATTTGGGGATTTTGGAATCGAAGTAACAATATATCTATATCTATATCTATATCTTATATATCTCTGAATTTGCTAACAAATAAAATAATCATAGTTTGATTATGTCACTCTAAATTTTCAACTGCCTATTCACAATTAAATCATAACTTTTGGCAACAACATAGATGTAAATTGAAGCGCTGTAGCGCGCAATTGAGAAATGCGACCGATAATCGGAGCTATCGCAGCCGGAAATCGCGTTGGCATAACATCCTCGCGAGCGCTATATGAGAGGGGAAAAAAATCCAAAAAAATAAGAAGGAAAAAAAAAGGAAAACCTTGTGGAGGAGTTTCTCGCTGTTTTCGGCTGCAATTTCCGGCGAGTTGAGTTCGGTGCGACTCCGGCTTGTTTTGTTTCCGATATAAGGGCAGAGTAGCCGCGCCTGCAATTACTGTTGTTCTAATGGTAGTTCTTTTTTTCTTAATGAAAATAACAAAAATTTGTAAGCTTTCACGGTGAATATAATATGATATTTCATATCTCATAACCCATTCAACAAAAGTGACGACTCATATTATAGTTATGACTATTTTTAAGAAGAATTTTACAAAGATGGAAATAATTTTCATTTTTTTGACTAATAAAAGAGAAAATTTAAAATTGATGATGTAAATAATAAAATAAAAAGTAGCAACATCCCTCAACAAATCGATAGAAAAAGAAAATGAATGGCATACTAGACAATAAAATCTTGAAACATTTTGTGAACCAATAATAAGACAAACATGAAATTAAGATGGATTCCTAACATATTTAGCCAACACGAAAAATTAATCAAATCAAAAATAAGATATTAGATATTTGACGTTTAAGATTTTTAAAAATAATTTTTGATTTTATATTTTTTATAAACAATTTTATAAAAAAAAAATATTTAAAATAGTAGAAAATGTTTTATTTTTATTTGATATTAAATTAAAATAATAATTTTAACATTTAAATATTTATTATTAGAGTTTAATATGATAAAGATTATCTTTGTCTAAAAATATTATCTTTCAAAATAATTTTTATGAAAGAGTTTTTCAAATTAACTTTCCATTATAATTAATTTTTTTGAAATTTCCTTATTTAAAAAAAATTGTAGAAATAGATGAAATATTAAAAATAATATTTTAAAATAAGCTATTTAAATCAATTATGCATTAGAAATTTTATTTATAAAATTCTTTTTTAAAAATATGTTAACAAAAAGACAAGTTATAGATCAAAATCAAAATTTGGAACTATATGTTGGGAATTCGATCTAGTCTAGAATTGATTAGAGGAAGAAACATCCACTGATTAGTGAACTACTAAGGTTTTCTCAAATCTTACATTGGAACAATATCTACTCGTCATAAATTTCATTTGTTTTAAAAAAGTATCCTTAGTTTTAAAATAAAATTTTTAGCATTACCCACCGACAAAAGAAAATAACCAATAAGATAAAGAATTTGTCTTGAAGCATCTAAATTAGTGAGACAAATTCTAGAGGAATTTGTGAATGGTTATGTTCTTTAGGATTGTTTTCACCTAAAAAAATATTTTCAACTGAGTCGAAAATGATAAACAGCTTATTTAGTAGTGAGTAAAGATAAATAATTATTATGGTTTGATGGAAAGACAACCAAATATGGTACATTGAGTATTTTCTTAACGATATCAGAGATTATTTAACAAGTTATATGTTAAAGAAAAATCAAACACAATTTTAATTGACAATTTGTACTTGTACATGTTTCCCTTATATGTTTTACTATAATAAATTGGAAAATAGAGATGTTTCCCTTATATGTTTTACTATAATAAATTGGAAAAATAGAGAGATAAACTCGATGCTACTATTTTTTCAGGGAGTATTATAAGGAGATAGAAGGAATACACACATGCATTATGATAGTGTGAATTATTGAGGAAATGATCTTTTCATTTCTTGAATTAGAATGGGTTACAATTCTGGTTTAAATACAACATTCCTAGTCTAATAAATAAATCAGAATTAAATAGGAGAGATTTACCGTACAATGTCTCTTGATATTCACTATAGTTGTCCTATATAATATAATAAATTAATTACAGAATAATCAGTCGGTAAATGACTTATTCTCAGCCACAATTTGGAATTCAAACACTCTCCCTCAAGTTGGGCAGTAGATGTCAATCATGCATAGCTTGGACCTTAAGTTCTCAAAATTAGATTTGTGAAATGACCTTGGTCAGTATGTCTGCAGTTTGATTCTTCGAAAGGATATATTCCAACTTGATAATTTCACCATCTATCTTTTTTTTTTTTTTTTTTTTTTATGAAATGTCTATCTATCTCCACATGTTTCTTTCTATCATGGTGGACTGGAATTTCTGCAATATTTATGGTTGCCTGTTGTCGCACCAAAGGCTTATGGTGGAATGTTGGTTTCCTAATTCCTTAAAGCATATTTGCAACCAAATTCCCTCACAAATGCCATGAGTCATGCTCTCTGAACTCAACCTTTGCACTATTTCTTGCCACCACTGATTGTTTTTTACTTCTCAAGTAGTCAAGTTTCATACACATATGTGCAATACCCACTTGTTGACTTGATCAGTAAATGAACTACCCCAATATGCATATGGAACACTTTCCACACTCCTAATTAGTTCCTTTTTTAAGTGAAGACCCATTCTTGGGTGTCTTTTAAGTACTGCACAAATTCGAGTCACAACTTTCATGTGATCTTCAGTTGGCTTATTCATGAATGACTTACCATACTCACTGAGTAACCAATATCTAGTCTTGTTTCGAGTTAGGTAAATTAGCTTTCTTACCAATCTTTGGTATCTCTCCTTATCAACTTGGGGACTGCCTTCTTTGTTCTGCCAATTTAAGGTTAGGTTCCATCGGTGTATCTGCTGGCTTGCACTCTAACATTCATATTTCTTCCAATAGGTCTAGCACATATTTTCTTTGGGATACATAGATTCCATGTTTGGAACGAGCAATCTCCATCCCAAGAATACTTTAGGTGTCCAAGGTCCTTGACATCAAATTCTTTAGTAGAAATCACCTGAGTTCTTCTATCACTTTGTCATCATTGCCTGAGATTATGATGTCATCCACATAAACAATAAATATGCCACCTTTCCTTTCACTAGAATACTTTGACAAACATGTATGGTCGGTTTGGAATTGAGTAAAGTGTGACCTTTAATAATCGGGTTAGTCTTTCAAACCATGTCCGTGGGATTACTTAAGACCATTAAGTGATTTCTAGAGTTTGCATACCTTGCCACTAGAACAATGTTTCTTCATAGTCCACCTCATATTAATTGGGTGAACCCATTTGCCACTAAGTGGACTTTGGACCTATTCTCACTCCCATCAACATTGTGTTTAAGAGAAGATCCATTTACACCCAACTACTTTTTTTTTTCCTTCTAGCAGCTCCACAAATTTCCATTTTCCATTCTTGTCTAGTGCTTCAATTCATCATCTTCCACTACAGTCCTTCCATGCAACAGTTGGATGGCTTCTTGAACATTTTTGGAAGTTTATCTTATCCAATATGGTGAATGAAGGCCATGTATTCTTGTAACAGATTTCTATGAGATACATAATTGCTAATTGGATGTGAGTGCATGATCTCACTGCTTTCCTCACAACAATTGGTAAGTTAAGATCAGTCTCATTTAGACCGCAATTATCATTAGGCTCAAAAACTATATTTACCTGGTAAACTTCTAAATCTGTATTAGGTTCATAATTTTGGATTGGCCTTGAAGATGTGCATATTTCTTCCTCCCTTTGAGTTTTCTTCTTCCTTGTGTACACAAGTAGTTCTTTTTCCGGTTTTCTTCAGATCTAGTTGCAGGTTTTGTTGTTTCTCCAGTCACCAGGTCAATTTCTGGTTCACAACTTGTTGTGTATGAAGGTATGTTCTGTTCTAAAAAATGCTGCAATGTTTGTCCATTTCCCAAGCGTGGTATTTTTCTATATATTTTGTTATCTTCTCCCCCTGAAAGTCCAACTTTGGTGTAGTAAGGTTGATTTCAAAAGAAGGTTCCATCCATGGAATAGTAGACTTTTTTTGCTTATGGGGCAGTACGCACCTAATATTCTTTCTTATTTGGTGGTTCCTAAGAATATGCATTCTAGGGATTTTGAGCTCTAATGTCCTTGTTAGGCCGATTATCATTCACAAATGCAGTGCAACCAAAGACTTAGAGAATGGATGAAGGGTTTTAATGGTGGGTAAATGGATAAAGGTTTTGAAGGGGTTTTAACGGAGGGATTTGAGAGGCACTCTATTAATTAATATAATGTTGAAAGGACATTTTTCAACTAAAAATGGTCTGGTATATTAGTTGATAACATAAGGGACCTATACCTCCATGAGATGCCTATTTTTCCTCTCGATAATACCATTTTGTGTGTGGTGTTCACACAGCTCGTTTGCGTGAATTATTTCAGCTTGCGAATGTGAGATTTGAGGGAATTGATAGTATTCACGACCATTGTCAGTTCGTAGGACTTGATTTGTTGAATTGGTTGGATCATTGTTTGAGTTCTGAAAATTATCCTACTTTAGATTTTTCTTTCATAAGGAACACCATGTAACTCGTGTATATCATCTATAAAGGTCACAACCATTTGACCAGTATTTCTTAACACGGGAGGCCCAAACATCATTATGGATAATGAAAAAGGTTGGATGGTTTGTTAGATTGAGGAGATAATGGTTGTGTGATGTTGGATATTTGATAATCCACATTGAAACAGATTGAATTTATGAATAGAGAAGACATTTTTCAAGGTACATAAAGTTGGATGTCATAACCGATAATTCCATAGCATGACAACTTCCCAGGTTTTCACCACTTGATGCAGCAACATAGACCGGATTATTTCTTCTCTCCTTGAACTCACTAGCTAAGGAAGTAGAGACTGCACATTTCCTCAGCATTGCCAATCTTCCTCCCGAACCATATCCTGAAATTCGCATGGTGAGGCAAGAAATTTAGTGAACAATTTAGATCTTGATCAAATTACTTAATGTACAAAAGGTTGCAATTCAACTTTGGAACATAAAGAACTGAGTTAAGAGTAATGTCCTTGGAGAATTACTGAGCCTTACCAATCCACTCTTTGTTTTCGTCCATATGTTATCCGTACCATAAATTGTCATGCAATGGGAATATTCCACAAATAGAGTGACTATCCCCAGTCATATGGCTGAGGCTCCAAAGGTCTACAATCCATGAGTTAGATATTCTCTTGTCAACATAATAGACACATGAAGAATTACCTTTTTAGGCCAAGGCAACAGTTGAGTGTGTGCTAGTGTTTTGAAGGAATTGTTGTAGCAATTTTTGCAAAATCTCCATTTGTTCCTTGTTGAATGGACTTGGTTTAAGTGTTGGGGTTGTCAACACTTTGCTTCTGATGTGGCAGTCAACACTTTGTTTCCATGAATGACCCAACATGTTTCTTTGTTATGGCCTGGTTTTTTGCAATGATCACACCATCCTCTAGATTGTTTGTAGCTTTCTTTCACAGCCAAGGTTGAACCTTCATTAAGGGAGCTTTAATTCGTGCTTCCAAGCATGACTTTCCTTCGACTATCTTCTCTTCTCACTTCTGAAAATACTTCTCTGATGTTGGGCAGAGGTTTGGTTCCAAGAATTTTTCCTCTTACATCATATATATTCTTGTTCAGGCCAATGAGGAACTGATATATTTGGTCTTTCTCTACCAGTTTTTTGTCTTCAAGGCATGTCCATACTATATCCTCATAGATATCCAGTTGCTGCTAGTAATTGGTGGGGTTATGTAGTAATTAGTGATTGTTGTGTCTCCTTATCGTAGTTCATAAAGGAGACTCTTGATCTCGAATATGGCAGAGATATTATCAGTATTTGAGTATGTCTCCTTGGCAGCACTCCAGATCTCAGCTGCAGTGCTGTAATACATGAAGTTTTCGCCTGCTTCAGTGGTCATTGAGTTCAATAGCCATGTCATGATTAAGTTGTTATGTAGCTTCCACTTTGGGAAATCAGGGTCTTTTTTCTCTAGCTCTTTAGCATCATCAAATATGTAATCTTCCTTCCATTTTCCTTGAAGGAAGATCCGAAAAGATCTTGCCCATTAGGTGTAGTTTTGGCTATTTAATTTGTAGCCAGTGATGGGTAAAGTGGTGTTTTCGATCAGGCTGTTAATTGTGGAAGTTTCAACTGCCATTTTAGGGTTTGGGTTTGTTACTGAACTATTTTCTTCAACTATGGAATAATGGTGTTTTTTTCACTTTGATCAGGTTTGCTCTGATACCATGTGAAAATTATCGAGGAAATGATCTTTTCATTTCTTGAATCAGAATGATTACAATTCTGGTTTAAATACATCCTTTCCTAGTCTAATAAATAAATCAGAATTATATAGAAGGGGTTTATTGTACAAGATCCCTTGATATTCACTACAGTTGTCCTATATAATATAATAAATTAATTACAGAATAATTAGTCAATAAATGATTTATTCTTAGCCATAATTTTGAATTAAACTGATAGCTTTAACAAAACTTCACTCACAACAACATACCTGAATTGATTATATGAGGGAGAATTACAATCAAAACACACAATGAAAGCATAACACGCATAAGAGACGCTCATGCAATGTACATATCATCATATTCGCATGCTTATCATATAACATAATCAGTTAAACCACATAATCACATTTAATCATATTATCATCATAACATCAAATGATGCATATACAAATATCTATTTATTGTACAATAGAATCATGCATAGGAATAATACACACTTAAGGGTAGAGCGTTAATAGTTTGGTTAAGGAAGAAAATAGAACTTTTAATGATTTGTCTCGAACCAAACCAAATCAAAATGGTAAAAAGGTTTGATGTCCCAACTCTTTATTTTTGAACCGAATTGAAACTACCTTTATAAAAAACTCAACCATATTTTTTTTAACCGAGTTGATTCATTGTGAATCGAAAATGGAATACTTGTCCCTTCTTACAAATTACAGTTGAAAATGGGTTTCTTTATTTAATTTCTTCTTTATTTTTTTCATTTTCTCTCTTCAATCATCCCTATACTCTGATTGTTTGTTCCAATTTATACTACAAAATTTAGGTTAAAGTTATCGCAGATGAGGCAACAAATTGAACACAAAAACTATCTCAAAAAGTTATCCCCTTAGGCTAAAAAAATTATGTTTTAATTGGAACACAAAAATGAAAATAGTAAAAAATGAATGAGAAAGAAAAGTTGAGATAATGCTAAAAATGATAAAAAAAAAATTTTTTTTAAAAATACTCTTTATGATTTTTTATTTTATTTTTGTCATTTACCAAAATCAGTGTAAAGGCATGCAAGACACTCTTGTTGGAATAAAATTTTATGTATGAGGACCAAGATAAGACGTAATCACCAACAAAAATTGAGTTATATGATCAAATATAGTACTAGTTTCATTTTTAAAACACTAAGGACAACATCTAAAAAATTATAAAGTTTATTTAAAATATTATACTGATATTTTTTATAGCTAAATTACATCTGTTGTCTCTTAACTTAATTTCAGGTAACGTTTTAGTCATTTATCTTTTTTTTTCCGACTTGGTCCTTTATTTTAATTTTAAGTGATAATTTGATATTTTATGTTTTAAAATGTCAACAATGTTATCCTTTTTTATACAAAAATTCAAAAAAAAATTCAAACAAAACTCATAAAATTAATTATATTCTTCAATATAATACAAATTTCATCAAATTCGTAACGCAAATCTTCAAATAAACTCATATTTTCATACTTTATTTGATATTATTAGGAATAAAGGACTAAATCGGGGGAAAAAAAAGATAATGGACTAAAACGTTACTTGAAATTAAGTTAAGGGACCACAAATGTAATTTAGCCTTTTTTATATAATAAAGGAAGGTACGTAGAGATTTTTTGAATAATATTTTGTAATGGTTCAACACACTTAGTGTACTCATATACTCTACATTGAGTATCATTTTTATCTATTTTAGACATATTAATAAATAATCATAAATAACTAAAGGGGACGATGGGTAGCTCAACTAGTTTGAGCTAAGGCTTAAAGAATCTAAGGACTCAAATTTAAATCCAAGGAAAGAAAAAAAATACTAACATAACAACACTACAACATTTTTGAGTTATGGCAACAATAAAGTGTGGCGTAAATCAAAAAATATGTTGCCTAAAGGTTAGGCAACGGTTTGGCAACAATTTACAAAGTGTGGCGTAGGTGGCCATGACTTATTCTTTAAGGCAACCGTTTTTTACTTTTTGCTCACGAATTCTAAAAAACCGTTGCGTGAATAAACTCAAAGAGGTCATAATTGTTTGAATGTTTCAGGCCAGAATTTTATGAATTGGCTTTGCCAACATTTTAAAATGTATGCATATACATTAAGCCTAGTTTGTGTACATTACTTATTTCAGGCAACACATTTATATGTTGTAAAAAATAACTAACACATTCATCGTACTCTCTGCAAATGTAACACTATAGTGTTAAAAATAACTCTAAGATATGCTTTTGTATATAAATAGGAATAAAAAATAAACTATTATGGTACATTATCATATGTTTGAATATCATCGCAATTGAACAATATGTATCCATGGACTTGAGCTTTTGATGTTGAGTCTATTGAAAATAATTTACCCATTTTGCTTCCCTCCTAAAGGTCAGCAATACTTGGAAAGTAATCATCTAAACAGATTGCAGAATCGCTTGTTATCATAGTTTCTACTCATTCTATTCAACCTTGTTATCTACACTTTATGCAAATATCCTGAGCAAAGAGTCAAAGCTTCTTTAGCCCAAATATCCCTCAGCAATAGAACCTGGGATGAGCTCTATTACAAACATAAATTTTTAGTATGCATAAGTTTCTTTCTGTGGGATACATCATCCAGATTGGAATGGGATCGCCCAATCTAACTTCATGTACTAGATAAATAGGCAAATGAAAACCATACATCAAAAAAAATTGGAGGAAAACCATCTCCAATGACAAAGTATTTAATCATCTCTCCCATTAGATAAATCCAAGTCTGCACTTGAATAACTTTTTACACAAAGACGGAAAAAGGACCCAAGACGAATAAAGGTCCAACCACAGATTGGCTATGTGATCTATTGCTACTTGTAATTAGGAGTGTAAATGATGAAATGTGCATCATGATCTAGTAACAAAATATCTTTTTATTCGCCAACTATGGTAGCACATTTTGAAAATGTTAATAACTCCATATTGTAACTTGGTAGCTTCAAAACACTGCAAAAAGTAGAATTCTCTGGGATTTCCATTGAGAAATATGCCTTTGCAAACTTTTTCCCATACCTCCGCCAATCTTTATTTGATGAAGTTTTCCTTTCTAAATGTCTCATATCTTGCAGATCCATAACGGCATTAACATATATTTTTCTTTCCCAGTATGTCCAGAAGAGTCCAATAACAATATCACATATGGTTTTTCTCAATATGCATTACATCAAGATTATGACGTAAAGTATTTTTGATTCCCAGTGCAACAACTAAAAATATGACTTTCTTCTTCATGGACCAATCATTTTTTTTCTTCTTATTCTTTTTTTTCCAAATTAATTCTCAATATTTTAAGTTTTCCACGATTCTATACCTTCTAACATATGTGGTTGCAGGCCTATGTTCTCCTCTTTCCATGAACAACCTTTTATTGGCGACCTCCAAGCATGACTAGCCAGTAAAAAACACGATGGGTCCATATAACACATTTGTGACTATGTCTCAAGTAGGTTGAATTATTGTTATAATTGCAACATGAACATGCCAACTTTCCTTAGTGCTTCCAACTGACAATAGCATATCCAGGGTAATCACTAATAATCCACATAGAAATGCCCGCAATTTAAATGTTTGATGCTTTTAAGCATCAATGTTTCTACTTCGTTCCCACAATCCTTTAGCTCCTCAAATCAACGGCCTGAAGGTACACATCAATATCATTTCTTGGTGATTGTGGTCCAGGAATCAATAACAACAACATTGTATACTCAGATTTCATGCACATCAAACGTGAATAATTGTATACAACCATCATGGCAGCCATGGTATTGTGTGATATGCTCATAGTCTAAACAAATTAAAAACCATCACTTAATAAAGCCAGCTTACCATTATGTTACTCAAAAGCAAATCGGGTTGAAAGCAAGTCAAATCCTTCCATTCTTGGCCATCAACAGGGTGCCTTAATTACCATCCTTTGGATCACCTTCTTCATGCCATCTCATCGACTCGCATTCAAACAACATAAATAGTCTCTGAAGTCTTGGAATCAGTGGAAAGTTGTCTCAAAACTTTTGCAAGAAACTTTATGATCATACTTTTGGATCTCAATCTACTTGAGTAAATTCCTTCTATCGTGAACTTTACAAGTGTTGCAATAGGCTCATTTCATGCTCTTTCCAAACAACATACAATCATTGGACATGGCCATGAATTTTTTTTATAATCAAGGCCTAAATCCTTTATTATGGCTTGTTTTGTTAAAAAGATTTGGGAATATTCAGATTAGGTGACTCTTTCAATAACTCTAAAAGAGATGTTGAACGATACATTGCTCCATCCATGAAGACACTTTAACAAGTAAATTAATTAATGAATGATAAGTAGTAAAGTTTTTACATCCCAGATACAGCCCTTGCTTCGCATCATTAGTCAAATTGTAAAATTTCTTAACATCCTCATTGGGTCCCTTGTTGTCTCCCTCTACTTTTTCAACGTGCCTAAATGTGTCATGAAGTAAGCCATTGGTGTCATCACGTGAGTCCTCTTGATATTCCATATGATCATCAATTTCGTTAGGCAATGATATTTGCTCTGTGTGATTCACACAAACATCGTAGCCTTGTACAAAATCGAATCATATTAGATGATCACGAACCACTTTTCTTCTTCTCCAACAAAGATTTCTACACTTGGCACAAGGACATAAAATCGTACGGCCTTGAGGTTCTCCTTTGGAAAAGACAAAATATAAAAAAAGATTTTACACCTTTCCAATACTCTGAATTAAGTCTATGAAGTGCAGTCCACATTTTGTCCATCACTCTAAATAACAAAAATAATACCATATAGATTGAAATTTAATTATTTCAATCTAAAAGAAAAAAAAATAAACAACAAATATTGAAACAATTGAATTCAATTCAATTAGATGTAGAATTGAGAACTCTTACACTAACAAATTCAATATAAGCAACCCAATTTAGCTTAAGACCAGAAAACCCCAAAAATCCCTAGCATAATAATAATAATATTAAAGAATCAAAATACTCTACACCATAATTTGAAAGGTTAGATCAAAACAGTGTCTTTTTTAATGTAATTAGACAATTATATGGTGCTGAAAATTAACAGAATTAAGCAGAGCATTTCGATTAATTGGGAATACCTCTATGCAAGTAGCAACGGCGGCAATATCATAACTCTTTGGCTTTCTTCAACTTGATAAAGACTCCAATCGTTGCAATTTGTAAATTGAAAGATGTGTTATAGAAGACAAAAATGTTAACTCTTATTTATACTAATACTAACCTTATAATCCCAATTCACAAGGAAACAAATCATGAAGTATATAAGACACTATCAAAACCAATCCAAAGAGATAATAAATAAATTATGAGATAGTTTACATAATTCTAACAATTCTAGTCAAGCTACAGCTTGCTGAAGTTTAAGCACATTGCAAATAAAGCCTTGTAAAATAAGGGGAAAACAATTGTCAATAACTTAAAAAAGAATTAAGCTACAACTTTCTGAAACAATTGTCAATAACTTAAAAAAATAACTTAAACAATTGTTGAAGTTTAAGTTACAGCTTGCTATTGTAATTTTTATAAAGTTATATTTTTTTTATCAAAGTTATAATCATCTGTAACTTAAAAAAGAAAAGTTGATATTGTCAAAAATACCAAATTCCTTGTAAAAAAAATGCCACTTTAACATTTCCAGAAGTAATGTGATAATTTGCTCAAAGTTTAATCATTTTAATAATATCAACTTTTCTTAAGTTATGTTTAGAATGGGTATTTAAGCACATTGCAAATAAAGCCTTCTAAAACTGAAGGTG
>PGTU02009906.1:0-10991 GCA_002896215.2 Cicer echinospermum
TTTCGGTTTAGAAATCAAAATATTAATGATTATGATTACTCAATTAATATTAATAATAGTTTGAATGTTTGTAAATTATTAAAATTCTAATATATCCGATTTAAAGTAAAAAAAATTAACAATTACCACAAAGATGATAAGTAAAATGATCGAGTGACAGAACAAACAATATTTGTATTTAATTTTCTACTTTGAATATTGGTAAATATATATAAATTATTGACAAAATTATGTCTTTTTGAATCTTGATCAATTTAATTTTATTGAAATTAAATAAATTTAATTTGTTATTTTATAGTGTTAATTGACATGAAATTAAAGTAATTCATTTGCAATTATTTGGATTTAATGTATACTTAAAATTGTTTGACAATTAATATTTTGTAACCGAATTGTTATAAATTTTGAATTTTGGTTTTTAATAATAGTTTAAATTTTTGTAAATTAAAATTTTAATTTATCCAATTTTAAAATAAAAAATTTCACAATTATCACAAAAGATTGATGATTAAAATGATCGAATGAGAGAACAAAAAATATTTGTATTTGATTTTCTACTTTGAATATTGGTAAATATATAGTATATAAATATTTAAAAATGATGGACAAAGTCACGACTCTTTGAATTTTGGTAAGTTTTTTTTTATTGAAATTAATTAAATTTGATTTGTTGTTTTACCGTGGTAATTGACATGAAATTAAAGTAATTTATTTTGCAATTTTTTATACTTGTGAATAATTGTTTGACAATTAATATTTTGTAATTAGTTTTTAAATTAAAATGATCGAGTGAGAGAACAAAAAAATATTTATATTTGATTTTAATTTTTGAATATTGGTAAATATATATAGCATATAAATATTTAGAAATGATGGACAAAATATGTTTGTTGAATTTTGGTCAACTTTATTTTACTGAAATTATTTAAATTAAATTTATTGTTTTATAGTGTTAATTGGTATGAATTACAAGTAATCATTTGCAATTATTTATATTTAAATATATATTTATAATTGTTTGAGGATTAATATTTTGGTAATTTGTTATAAAATTTTGGATTTGCAATTTGAAACCAAATGTTATCATTATGATTACTCTATTAATGTTAATAAACAATTTGAAATTTTGTAAATTAAAATTCAATATATCGATTTAAATAAAAAAATTTCAACAACAATTACCAATATAAGATGTATGATTAAAATGATCGAGTTTTATGAGACCAATAAAAAAGTAATAAAGTAAAATACAAGATGAATGTATTTCCAAGTATTTTACTTTAATTATTCTTAGTTTCAAAACAATAAAGTAATATATTTTTGTAACTCCTTGTATATCTTAATTTCAATTATCAAATATATTTACTCAATATTAACATATCCAACGATCTCAATATTAATACGGTACTTTATTTATTCAAGTCATTCGTCTAAATTGGTACTTCTCTTCTATTATTATATTGGTAAAATTATATATATATTATTGATATAAATACTTATAGGACATAAAACTTCATATTTTTTTTCTTCTAAATCCACTTAAATTTAATAAATAAAAAATATACCCGCGCAATCGCGGGTTTAGCTTCTAGTTGTATATAAAGAATGGAGTATATATACTTTAAAAGTAACTATAAAATATTTTAATAGATCTCATTAAAAATGAGCTATTTTTATTTATTAAAGAATATTATGCATATATTCAGTTGAGGAAATTAAACAATTGTAGAAACAAAAAATGTGAGATATATAGACATATAAGTATTTATTATTCTTCATTTGAGAAAATTTAGAGTTATGTACTAACACTTAGAAAGATATGTGCTACACTATTTGACTCTTGTCTAAAGATGAGCTGAAACAATAGTATAGTTGTCATCATATTATATGACTAAAATTTAAGATGTGTATTGGGTTAAAAACCTGCTATATATGAAAATATATTAGATGACACATAACATACTCCATAATAAAATATAAGCACAATTTGGTCACAAAAAACATTGATTATTTGCACAAAATATCTATACACACAACAATTGATCATAACATGGCAACCTATTATAATTAGGCTTAATTGTAATTTTTGTCCCTATTTTTACTGATTCACGAAATTGGTCACTCTATTTAAAAAGTTCAACAATTTTGTCTTTCTTATGATTTTTTAACTAAAAATTGTTAAATAACGTGAGATGTGAGATGTTTTTAAATAAAATTTATTAACTAAAATTTTGGTCTATCCTTCGTGATGTAGATGTTTAAATAACGTGACATATGATACCATAATCATAAAATGATAACAATCATGAAATTAGAATAAAATACAGTAAAACTTAGCTTTCAACTTCGTAAATTTTTAATTTTTTTAATTAATTAATGACATATGAATAATTAAATGCATCTAGATGGTTCTATATCATATAATTGTATGTCATGTCTTTTAAAAATATGTCAAATTCCACATATTTTAGTTAAAAAATTCTGAGGTAGGGACCAAAACTAATCGATTTTTAAATAAGGGGACCGTTTCCGTAAATTGGTAATATATAAAGGAATCAAAACTGCAATTAAGTCTTATAATTATAAAATAGAATTAAAACTCAAGATGTAAATATAATATATATATATAATCTTATATATATATATTATATATATATATATAATATATATAATATAATTTTCTCACATGTTTGGCTTATCTAGCAACGTAAATGAACGTAGCAAAGAAAAGTTTGCATAGAAACCAAAGTAATATGTGTCATTGTCTTTCAATTTGTAAATAAAACATTAACAATATATGATACATAATGTATTGGACATTGAACGGTATATATGAAAAAACTGGATGACAACATGACATATACACTTCATAATGAAATATAAGTACAATTTTGATCAAAAACATTGATGTATTGCACAAATATCTATATATACAACAATTTACCATAACATGTTAAAACAATATTGTAATTATATAGAATTAAAATTCAAATACGTAAACAAAAAAATTTAAATTTCTCACACGTTTTGCTTATATAAAAGCACGTAATATAACATACAAAGAAAAGTGCATAGAGACAAAGCGTATGTGTCATTGTCTTTCAATTTCTAAATAAACATAAACAATATATGATACAAAATAATTTTCATAAATTATTGTCATTTATATATTTCTTGAGAAACATTTTAAAAGACATATATTAATTGTAGTTAAACCATCAAAAATTGTTACATAATGATGTAGGAGTAATGAGTGGTTGATTAACTAATATGATTGTATTTTAATTTGTACCTCACGACCATGAAATATTCTTACATAATATTAGATGCTAAATAATAATAATAATAATAATAATAATAAATAAATAATAATAATAATAATAACAACAACACACAATATAATATTAATATAATAATAATAATAATCTTTTCCCCCTTCTCTTTGGTCAAAGTGCACCTGTCCTTTATGTGCTTGGATGTCTTTTTAAATTTTTCTATCAATTTAATGACTCGTTCTCATGACTTATTGTCACTTTTACTAATGACAATGTTATTTATAGGATTAGAATTCAGGACTCACAATTGACGTCAATTTGAGTCTAATAGTATCTATTATCTCTTTACCAAATCATTGACATATCTATCAATGACTTTCTCTTACTATACATGCTTTATCTTAGTTATGTCATCTTAGTTTCTCAAACTTTAAAAGATGGGACTTATTGATCTTTTTCAAAATTATCTAAACTAACTCACATTGTAAATCATGTCAGTTAGAGAAACACACTTATAGTCATTTTAATGATTAAGTCAATAACGAGCTATGTTCCCCTTTACTTCTTTTAGTCCATTCTATTCATAAGAAGCTATGAGGAAATATCAAAGTAATCGTTATTGCCATTAAAGCTCAGTTCAGTTTAACGATTACAACTTATAAGTAGTAGAAGGACAAGATGTTATTTTAAAATCGGCTTTATGTAGAGATATGTGATCAACGTGGATTCACTGACAGAGAGTCTAAGCATGTTCCATAATAACTTATAATTTTTTTTTCTCAAAATAGTATCTGTAATATACTTTTGAATTAAGGATGTATTTATTTCTACAAAATATCTCTCAATAAAGTTTCATTACAACTAGATATATCTCCAAAGTTTTTTTTTGACTAAATAACAATATTTATTTATTCAAATTGATATAAATTATATCGATCGAGAACATTACAATTTAAAATCGCCAAAAACAAAAAGAATGAATATGCAAACATATTTACAACACTCATGTTAATAACATAAAATAACATATTGCTACAAATGTGACAATGCCTACAAATATGATAAAATTGAGGTGTCCGAAATACACATGCCTTCAGAACTGTAACGTTGACGACACTGAAGTTATTGATTGAATTTGCACTTAATTGAAACTAATCTATCAATCTTAACCAAAGAACACTGCAACAAGACGTAAAATCAAAATACCGCACCAAGACGACTAACAAACGTATGCCAATCTAAAACGACGAAACACAAAAAGTAGATAGAAAAACTAAAATTTGTGTATAAATAACTTATTTAAATAAAAAAGTCAGAAGGGGTGATTTGGCAAAAAATTAATCATAAATCACACATCTACATTGAAAAATGATAGAGATCAATGGAAGAGAGGAGAATAACTTTTTTGTTTATTTTACCGACTTTTTTACTTTGTTTTGATTAACTAACAGACATGGCATAAAATGTCATTGGGCTTAACAAAATGATTTGATTCATCACGGTTCTTTCAACAATAAAGATCAATGCATAAAGTGTTTAGTAGAGAGGTGGTTTGCAAGCCCTAATTTTTGGACTTAATGCTTTAATTTTATTTGATGTAACATGATGTATTAGAGAACAATTTTATAATTCTATACACTATTGTTGTAAATTAATTAATTAGTTCATTAAATTGAATTAACAACTATGTTGTTTAAAATGTAGTTTACAAGTTACTTTAATGATATTTATTATTGATATGTAATACTTGTTTCTGTTTTATTGAAGTGTATGGATTCAATTGACAATTCTAATTTGGTGATAGTTTTAGAGTCTGTTTTCACATACTATATGCCATGTTTGCACTAAAGTGTAAGAATAAAATTGCATAGCTTTAAGAAGTGATGGTGCCAATTAATCTCATAGGATTTTTTTATGTGTTTAATAAATTTTTATATTAAAGGAAGTATAAAACGCGTACGTCAACCCTTACCACAATTAAAACAAAATGCCATCTAATTTTCCATCCACTTTAAACATATCGCAATCCTTATATAGAAGGTGGATATAGTCATACTTGATTATTATCTATTTGAGTATGGACTTTAATTATTATATTTGAGTTTGGACTTCAATTTAAAGAAAATGATATAGTTTTTGATAAAACAAAAGAATGATATAATCTTGTAAAAAAGAAGAAATGATATAATGAGAAATATAAAAATAATATTTAAAACTAAAATTAGTGTATTTTTATTTTTCACTTATTTTGATAGAGTTAATAAATAAAAAAATGTTTTATAGAAACACTTTTACAAATACATATCCTTTGTGAAAGTACAATTATGCACCATTATTATTATTATTATTATTATTAATTATTATTATTAATTATTATTATTTCCATTTCTTTATTACTATAGTTTTAAATATATAAATAATATAAAAAAGTATAACATTCTAAAATATAGATATTAATTACATTTTTATAAAGATGTAGCACACACAAAAAAAAATTGAACCTTTCAAGAAGTTAAGATACAATTTATTTTTTATATTTTTTTAATATAATATTTTTATATTTAATATTTTAAAACAATATTCTAAAACATTTAATGCTGTTAGAATGTATCTATAAAATTTATTTTATTAATGGAGATGTACATTTGATGTCTAACTAGCACAACGACAATAATTTTCGAGGCACGCGCCACCATTTCGAAACTTCAGAACTTTTAAACAATAATTATAACAATAATTATTATTAGTTGAACTTGAACATAGTTTGTCAGTGGAAAAAGTAAAGCGCAAATTTGGATAGGGACCATCAATTGCTCCTCCTATAATCAATAGAATATTTTGTCATATATTTTTTTTATAACTGTTTTCTTTACCAACATCAAGTTTTGAATTTGTTGAAATTATTTAAAGTCTAACAATTCAGTTTGATTTATGAATTTAGAACAAAAATAAGAACTAATTTTCAAGAAAAATAAAATAAGAGACTTAACAATCTTAATTTGAAATTTTAAACATTGATCCTATTTTAAAATTCTCAAACAAATAAATGTTTTCATAAATATTTTCTTAACTATGTTTTTTGAAAACATTTCTCTATACGAGAGGTTATCTCCAATATTTCCTATGATAATAAGAAATATTCTGAAAATGCAGTCTAATTTTCGTGAAAAACTTTTAAGTATGTCAAACACATTTTAGACATGTATTTTTGGAAAATGTATTCTCAAAATCAAAACTAAATTTTCATTTCAAAATGCATGCTTTTAGAAATGTGTGTTACCTGGAGTGAAAATGGATGTAATGCATAACAACAATGCAAGGAAAAAATAGACAAAGTCAACGCAAGAAGCCATTTTATCTTTCAAATTATGAATGAACAAGCAACACATACTAAATGGTATTTAAAGACATGACTAGAATAAAGCAATTAATAAAGTAATGCTTAAACTTCTAACGATTTTAAATTAAATCAAATATAATAAAACAGATTATAAAATGCAAATAAAGATGTTTTTAAATGATTTTTTTAAATAAACTACAATTTATTTTAAAAATATTTTGTTTACTTTTTTTCAAAATAAAAATTGTGAAAATAAATTTGGTTCAGTTGATTCTGAAATAAACAAAAGTTTAATTAGAGAAAAAGTTCATTTATATTAAAATTTAAAAACTCTTGATTTGGTATAAATTTTAACCACACATTTTGAGAACATTTTTTATTTAATTTAATTTATCAAAAAACTATGGACATATATCGTTTTTAAATTTAAAGATAAGTTTTTAAATTTTTTTAACTTTTAAAATTAAAAAAATTACAGTATTTTGTCAAAAAAGCTGAAAAATTAAAATTTATCAATTTTAAAGTAAATTAAAGTAAATGAAATCTAATTAAATTAATTAAATCATGTTTAAGAGTTTTACTAATGATCAAGCTTGTTACAATTATTGAACAAATAATAACTACCTTAAGGCTCGTTCGATGCTCAAGATGGAAAAGATACATGATAAGATATAAGACATGATAATAATATGATATGATAATGTGATAAATATTATCATATCATATATTTGATGTGCACATGATAACAAACAATATGAAATTATTTTATTATGTATTATGTAAATATATATCATATTTAATTGACATAATTACTATTCGTGAAACAATTATATATTTATTTTTTCAAATAAATTTGCAACATACTTTTAAATATTTTAAATTAACAAAAACATACTAAAAATTAATAGGTAAATAATTTTTCATTGGATTAATTAAATAATTATATTTTATTTGTTGGATAAACTCAATAAAAAATATGAATATATTATGTAAAAGAAATTTTTTACTCTTGTCATAAATCATACGTAATTTTAAATTTAGTTACTAGTATTTTAATTTTAAATGTAATTCACATTCTATTGTTTTTTATTTTACTTTATTGGATTTAGTTTTGTATATTTTAAATTATACTTTATAAGAACAATTGAGTAATTATTCTTTATGTCATATTCTGATTGTTTTTAACCAACTCATATTCAATATAAGAATTATAACTAAAAAACATGGTGTCATAGAATTCAAAAATATCTTATTGTATCTGGTTCTTCAAATATTGGATTAACACATAAAATGATAAATATATTATAAGTTTAACTGTCGTTTTTATTAATTCACAAAATTAATATTCTTGTTTTAAAATCTAACAATTTTAATTTCTTATTCTGATTTTTAAATAAAAATTGACGATACGACAATCTGTTATCTTTCTCTCTCAATATTTTAATCATCGAATTTTTAACATCTGCTACCCCATCACCTCAATCTCACGCATAGCCTTTATGATTTGACCGTAGATGCCTCTATGCTATGTAAAAAGGGCACCAATTCTTTATTCTAAATTAACTCAAAAGTTGTTTTGAAGTCATTATTAAATATTTGTTGAGTTTTTGGGTTGGAGAATATGACTTTTGAGTTGTTGGGTTAGAGGGACTCAACATTTATTAAATATTTATTTAAAATTATAAAATGAATAATATGTATATATATTTTTGTAGTTTTTATAAATATTCTTTTTTTTTATTTTAGTTCTTGTAAAATAAAAATATAATTTTTAGTATCTACAAAATTATTAGGTTTAATTCCTTTTTTCAAATCAACATATATTTTAGAATTAATTTTTACAAGCATATTTACAACATTATAAAAAATTTATCCGCAAAAAATAACTCAAAATTCAATCTTTTAAATGTATATTCCCGTTATCTTTATATTGAGGCTTTTTAATATTAAAAAAAATTCATAATTATATTACATCTTATGTTAAAAAAATTCAAATTTTTTTTAAGAAATATTTTTATAATGTTTCTAAAATTGCTTGTAAAAAATTGTTCAATTTTTTTAAAGTTTAGTACAATTAAACTTATTTCATTTTAACATCGACTAAAATTGTATCCTCGATAATTTTGTAGGAATTAAAAGTTGAATTTTTATTTTACAAAAATTAAAATTAAAATATCAAACTATTTTAAGAACTAAAAATATATTTAACCAATATGTACATATTAGACTTACTTAAGTACTCAAATAATATAGATCTCCATTTTTCTCATATAAAATATATAATAGATATCCATTGTTGATACTTTTAAGGTCTCATTTTCATGAAAATAAGAGTTAAAAAAAATATTTGATTTTTAAATAACATTCATTTATTTTCCCAAGAAAATGCTTCAATCATTCCACGGAGTTTTAACTATTGGAAACTAATAAGAAAATAAAAATTCCAAAAAATTATCCTAAAACTAAACTAGCACCTCAAGTGTTAGTTATCCTAACACTTGCTTTGAATCTTATACTGATTCACCATTAAGTCGGTAGCTACATTCAGTCATTTCACTCATAAGAATTTTCTCAAATAATTCAAACTAGATTACAACATTTAACCTCAATCAAGAACGTTCTTGCTTTGAGCACTTAGTGGAAAATCTCATGTTTGTGAGGACTAGACGTAACCCATGTTGAGTGAACTAGGATATATGCTTGTGTGATCTCTCTATCCCTATCTCTATTTATTATTTGTATTACAATCAGTTTTTTATATTGATAAATTGATATTGTTGTTTTTCCACTAACCAAGAACGTTCTTCGTTTGTAACCAAAATCAATCTTGAGTTAAACATTTCAGTTTTTAAATAGGATTTTTTAAAAGGGGCAATTATAATTCAAACTCCCTTTCTTATAATTGACATTGTTATTCAATTGGCATCAGAGACAGTCTCTAAGGATTAAACCCCCAAAAAGTATTAGAGCAAAACATTCAGGGAATATAATGTTAAAAGCTTAATACATTGCTCAAGGAGGGTCATCAAATAGACCACCATACTTTGATGGCTCATATTATTATTTTTGGAAAAGCAAAATGCAATTGTTCCTAAAGTCACAAGACACTAGTATGTGGTAATCATCACAGATGGAGAATTCATACCAAGAGTAGATCAAATTGATTCAACATCTGCTGAAAAGAAAGAAGCAAATTGGCATATAGATGAAAAATCTAAGTACTTCTAAACTCAAAGCTCAATTATTTTTATCATGTGCTTTAAATTAGGGAATAAAGTGAAAGAGTAGATGACTGTGATACATCAAAGAAGTATGAGACACATTACAAACTCACCATGAAGGAACAAGCATGTTAAGGATACAGATTGACATTGCATTCAAAAGTTAAATTATTTGATATGATGAAGGAGAAACAATCATGAAATATACTCAAGATTTCGCACCATAGTGAATGAAATGCGTTCTCTTGGGCAAAACTATTAGTGCAAGAAAGGTAAAAGATCATGAGATGTCTTCCATATGTGGAGACCAATGGTGAAGCTATAGTCAAGAGAATCTTAGGTAACTAGGATTGGAAGAATTATTGGAACTCTAAGGGCACATGAAAGTGCTGTTGACAGGAAGATAACCTGTAAAGAAAGGCAAAAATGAATAGTTTTTAAAAGCACTCAAAATTTACCAGGTATGAACAAACAAATGAGAAAATGACTCAATGATAGCCAAGAAGACGTTGAGAAGAGATTCTCTCCATACAAGAAAGATATAAAGAAATGATGAGGAGAAGAATCAGAATCAAAAAGGGATCTCCAGATAAAAAGGAATTCAAAACTAACATAGATAAAACTAAAATCACTTGTTTCGGATGCAACAACCAAGGACATTATAAAACTGAATGTCTATTGAACAAAAGAGTACGAAATAAATTCCCCTTCAAGAAGAAGCCAATGATGGCAACATGGGATGATTCTAATGAATCAGAAACAAATGAACCTGAAGAAGCCAACCTATGTCTGATGGCAAACACTGAAGATATAGAGGTAACAAATTATGAACCTTGTCTTTTATGTGAACATATGGAAAAAGAATTTGATAATTTGCTAAATGATTCAAACTTTCTTATTCAAAAGTATAGTTCTTTTAAAGAAAAATTTCACAAGGAAAAAGAAGAGAAAGATAAAACTCAGGCTATAAATGATAAACTTAAAGAGATCATTAAAAATCTGTAAGAGTCTCAACTAAAAGACTTTGAATTTGAAAGTTCAGAAAGTCAAGATTCTTAAAGCCGAAGTTTAAATTCTTAAAAATGATTTGTCAAAATTCATTAAAGCTACTGAAACCTTTCAAAGAATCATGGGATCTCAAGTAGAAATATTTGA
>PGTU02009907.1:0-20711 GCA_002896215.2 Cicer echinospermum
GCTAGAGTGGAAACTATTGTTATAGGTAAACTCTATAAGTGGCAAAAAGCTATCCCAACTTCCATTTTGTTCCAACACACAAGCTCTCAACAAGTCTTCTAGGGATTGATTGGTTCGCTCAGTCTGACCATCTGTTTGTGGGTGGTATGCTGAACTCATCCTAAGGTTCGTACCTAAAGCGCTTTGTAAACCTTGCCAAAACTTAGAGGTAAACCTAGGGTCTCTGTCCGAGACTATACTTGATGGGATTCCATGCAACTTCACAATTTCCTTTATATATATTTCAGCTAACCTTTCCATCGAATAAGTTATGTTTATCGGAATAAAGTGAGCAGACTTAGTTAATCTATCCACAATGACCCAAATGCTATCGTACCTTTTTGGAGTTCGAGGTAAGCCTACCACAAAGTCCATAGAGATGCTATCCCACTTCCATTCGGGAATGCTCAAAGGTTGCATCAAACCTGAAGGTTTTTGATGTTCTACCTTAGATTTTTGGCAAGTCAAACAAGCATACACAAATTCAGCAACATCTCTTTTCATTTTAGGCCACCAAAATATCTTCTTTAGGTCCTGTATACATACTTTGTGGCTCCCGGGTGAAATACTTAGACAACTCCTATGTCCTTCCTCTAAGATCAATCTTTCTTAATCCTCTACATCGGGAACACAATCCTCTCCTTAAATCTCAAATTCCTCCACACCTATTTTAAAGTCGGGTTCTCTCCCTTGGTCAATCGATTGTAACTTATCTAAAAGATATAATCCAACTTCTGACTCTTTTCAATCTCTTCATAGTCACCTAGTTACCTTCAAACATTCCCAATTTAATACTTTTTTGGGTGTCACTTTCACAAACTAAACTAAGGTCTCTAAACTGTTCCAACAACTCACTATGCTTAACCATAAGGCGGACACACTCAAAAGTCTTCCTACTCAAGGCATCGACGCACTACGTTGGCCTTTCCAGGGTGATATTTAAGCTCAAAATCAAAATCTTTAAGAAGAATTCATCCACCTACGTTGTCCCATGTTCAACTCCTTCTGATAAAAAAGATACTTAAGGCTCTTGTGGTCACTAAAAACTAAATCTAGATACATATAAATAATGTCTCCACATCTTGAGTACAAAGACAAACGCTGCTAGTTCCTAGCGGTATGGTAGGGGTAGTTTCTCTCATGAATCCTTCAGTTGCCTAGAAGTATATGCTACTACCTTCCATCTGGGCATAATACTCAACCTAATCCGGAACCCACAAGCATCACAATATGCTAGCAAAAGGTTCACTCAGGTCAGGTAATACTTAAGATTGGTGCGGAGGTCAATCGTTTCTTAAGCTCTTGGAAACTATTCTCACAATGAGTTTCCACACGAACAATTCCCTTTCGCGGGTCAACTTAGTCAAAGGGTAAGGCCAACTGGAGATCCTTCTATGAACCTACGATAATAACCTGCCAATCCTAGGAAACTCCTAATCTCAATCACTGATTTTTAGGTGCTTTCCATTCTAAGACACTCTCCACTTTGGTAGGATCAACAGCTATTCCACCTTTTGAAATTATATGTGTCTAGGAAATTTACTTCCTCTAACCAAAACTCACACTTAGACAACTTGGCAAATAATTGTTCTCCTTAAGGGTTTTCAAGACTATCCCTTAGATGTTCACCATGTTCTTCCTTAGTCTATAGAGTACACTAAGAATATCATCTATAAACACAACCACAAAAGAGTCGAGGTAAGGATGAAAGATCCGATTCATGTAATCCATAAACACTGCTGGTGCAGTTAGTAAACACCGAAAGGCATAACCAAATACTCGTAATGGCCATAACGGGTCCTAAGGCGGTCTTAGGAGTATCAGAAGGTTTTCACGCGGAATCTGATGGTAACCTGACCTCAGATCGATCTTACTAAAACACACATGACCCTCTCAATTTGATCCATAAGGTCATCTATCCTAGGTAGCGGGTACTTATTCTTGATTGTCACTTTATTAAGTCGGACGTAATCTATGCATAACCTCATAGAGCCATCCTTCTTCTTAACCAACAACACAGGTGCACCCCATGGTGAAACACTAGGCCTTATAAATTGTTTATCTAAAAGCTCTTCCCATTGTTTCTTAAAGCTCAGACAATTCTAAGGGAGACATCCTATACTGGTGCCATGGATATGATCAGTACCTGGTACAAGGTCAATGCTAAAACTCAATTTCACGCTATGGTGGTAACTAGTGACATCTTCAGGAATATCTTCAGGAATTCACACACAATAGGAACATCTCGTATTACACTTTTTATTCTTCAAATTTCCAAGAGGGAAGGATCATGTATAACTGGGCACTCTTCTTTCCAGAGTCCTTCACTTGGTTGGTGATATATTGCTAGCTATCCCTCTCTTCTGACTCCATGATTCAATGGTTTTACTAAAAAAATCTACGCGGACACGATTGGCCGAGAGCAATCATAAAAGATCCACATCAACCAGACGCAAAGTAGACACACTAAGTCAACTCGAAAGTCCCCTTCAACACATGGATAGAAATGTCACAGACAAACACTAGAAGGTATCAAACAGAATCACTAGTTGGGTCATATCACAATCAACTCATACTGTAAACGAGATACATGTTAGTCCTAAACGTCTAACACAATCAAGAGAAACAAAAGAATGAGTGGCACCACAATCAAATAGTACAAATAAAGGAGTACACTTATGAGGACACGTACCTTGGATCAAGTTGTCTTTCTCAGACGCTCCTGCACCACTAAGGGCAAAGACTCTTCCATTGGATTTTAGGCCTACTAGCTTGGGAACTCTGGTTTCCAGGGCTGTGGAGTTCTTCCTTGGGTAAGGGCATGTGGTGCTAATGTGACCTTGTGTTGACAATTAAAACAAGTAATTTCAGCATCTCTACATTCATATGTCACTGTGACCCTGCTTTCCACCACCTGCTACATCGGATAGGAGTAGCTAGGTAACCATTATTACCATTGTTGTTGCGTGAGACTTGAACTCATGTTGTTACTATTTCCGCTACTAACTCTCGTCCATTGGGGTTTCCTCTACCACTCCATAACTATAAATGTTCCCATTTCCTTTTTCTGTTACCACTACTAGCTCCTTTTCCAGCTGAAAAACTGTGTTGTTGATAATTCAACGACTTCCAGATCTACTAGGAGGAAAGAGTAAGGTTTTCCTCTATTATGATGCATAGGCCTCTTGTCCTTCATGATTCCAGTGTTTCGGTAATGTGCCTTTTCAGCACGGCTATCCTCATCATAAATCCTACTCTTATTCACTAGGGTAGGAAGTCGCGGATCTCTTGCATTCCAACCTGTTTCTTGATCTCTGGCCTGAGTCCCATTTCAAACTTGATACACTTAGACTTTTCTCCTGCTTCTCCAACATAGAGTGGATAGTACCTGGATAATTCCTCGAACTTAGCAGCATACTCCGCTACTGACATATTATCCCTGTTCCCAATTTAACAAATTCCATCTCCTTTCTATTTACGGATATCTTCAGGGAATACTTAATTAGAAACATGTTCTTGAATATAGCCCAAGTAATTGCAGTCCCTGCATTCTCTAAAACTTGGCGTGCATTTATCCACCAATGTTCAGCTTCTTCCGTCAACATAAAGGTACAAGATGCACTTTCTGACCTTCGGGACATGCCACTCCTCTGAAAATTTTCTCCACTTCTTGCAACCACCTTTTGAGCTCCATCAGGATTATAGTGACCTTCAAAGGATGGGGGGTTAGGCCCTTGTGGAATCGATCCATCACCATGAATTCATTTATTTGCACATATCCTGGCCACCCCGTAGCTAGTAGCTTGAGCAACAAACTTGACATCAATCTGTGCAGCTTGGGTAGCAGCTTGCGCAGAGGCTTGTGCAGTAGCTTGAGATTCAGTCAAAGCTTGGAGAGCCTGCACTGTAACTCCTGCCATGGACTCTAGAGGCCTCAGCAATCGCAGCATCATTCCTTCCACCAGCCATCACTACCTACATCAATCAGATAAGCCAATGAATACAGTGAGACATTTTTTAGGGAAGTGAGAAACTAACTTAGCTCTACAATACTAACACACATAATGACCATAACCACAAAATACATAACAGAAGTACACAAGGAAACATAGCGAACACATAAACACATTTACGGTCTGATTGGACAACCAGCTCTGATACACTAATGTACAACCCTAACCCCAAACAATTTTTTTTTTTTTTTTGATAAAGAGTATCACATATATCATAAAGCATGTCACATAAATCCAAAATTTCCATCAAACATAATGGATTCGAAATCATAGTATCAAACAACAGAATTCTTTTTAAGTACACATACTCATGTTTTAAATTCAGTGCAAATATAGTCCCAACCTGATGTCACTATCAGAGCGGGAATTCCCAAAATAAAATACTCGAAATAACATCAACACAATAGCATAATAATGGAAGGTCTCCGACCATGGTGGCTTCTGCCTCTCCTGATGGTATTAGTCATCACCTGTGCAACTTACAACTCGTCTGTCCGTCGCAAACGCCAAACACAAACAACACGGGGTGAGTATCGAAATTATGTAACAGTATAAAATACACGAGGAGAACACGCAAACAATCAAATTATCACAATCTCAAAACAGTCAAGTGTATAATATCAACGACTTATCAAATTCATTCATAATAAGATAATCAAAATAATGAAATTGCTATGCATGTCCTATACTATATACTTCATCATTTGGTACCATTCTACTCTAAGTACTTGGTTAGGAGGCCTGATACTATGCCACTACAAGAGTGGACACGGACAATTCATGAATGGCCAAGTCCTCATAGATCCCCTCGACTCAACCCGAGACACATTACGCGACAGTCGGGGTCTCTTGTGTTGCACGTAGTTCCGGCCTTAAGGATAACCCACTAATAACTTAGAATTCGCCGCACTAGGCTGTACCCCCGAGGTCTATCAGTCTTACCTTTCATCAGTTCGACTGATAGCCCATCCTACGATCAGGCTCATTCAGTGTGTACTTCCCGAAATCACTAGTTGTCAGACCCTCCCTATATGATGAACAAAACAATCTAACTCCAAAATCTACACACTTATCTCGACTTTACTCGAATCATCACTACTCACTAAGTTTCAGTTTGACTTCATAATTTCATGCATTATATTCTCTTTATCGAGTCAATCACAATATTTGGTTTACACTACTCCACAATACACATCCAATTTATCAATCACATAATAAGAATGTCAAATCGGTGACACATTCTGAGTATATAATCACAATTCAATCAAGTAACAACAACGTTCAAGTTCATAATCATTCATACAGATTAACAAATCAACATAAGATTTCATTAAAAATCGACAACAGGTGCAATCTTAATATAAACAAATTTACGACAATTCTACAAGTTGCTATAATTATATTTTAGTCTCTCATATTTACCATTCACATCTATTAATTAATTATTATTACTCAATAAGGGCTCAACGTACGTCGTAAGCCGAATAAACATTTGGGAATTTCAGGCATTCCCGTCTCATCTCACGTTATTTTATACTCATAAGGATCGAACCTCATCCCACCCTTTTACCTCAGCTGAAGATTCCGATCCAATGAGTCTGATCTGCTAACAGATCGTTTCTTTATCGGTCGTCGTTCTAAACGCCACGAGGGAATTATAACCACACAACCACAAATACAAATGAATTACCTTTACTATAAATAAAATGAATAAATCATTAATAAAATAATAATAAAGTTAATAACGAATAAATAAAGATTGAATAAATAATAAAATAAATAAATAGAAGTAAATGAATAAATAAATAAATAATAATGGGATAAGTAATGATAAATAAATAAATAAATAAGTAATGAATAAGAAATTAATTAAGATAAGTATAATAATAGAAATACGAAGTAATATATATAAATATAATAATGAAATAAATAATTAAATGAAGTAACTGAATAAATAAATGAATAATAAATAATAAATAATTAAGTAAATAAATAAATAATTAATAAAATAAATAATAAATAAATAAGTAAACGAATAAATAGATAATAAAACAAATAATAAATAAGTAAATAAATAATAAAATAAGTAAACAATTAAATAAATAAGTAAATGAATAAATAAATAGATAAATAAATAAATCAGTAATGAATAAATAAGTAATGAACAAATAAGTAATAAATAAATAAGTAAATAAATAAATAAATAAGTAAATACCTTAATAAGTAAATAAATAAGTAAATGAATAAATAAATAGATAAATAAATAAATAAATAAATCAGTAATGAATAAATAAGTAATGAACAAATAAGTAATAAATAAATAAGTAAATAAATAAATAGATAAATAAATAAGTAAATACCTTAATAAGTAAATAAATAAATAAAATAAATAAATAAATACGTAACTGAATAAATAACTAAATAATAAAATAAATAATAAATAATTAAATAGGTAAGTGAATAAATAAGTAATAAAATAAATAATAAATAAATAAATCAGTAATGAATAAATAAATAATAAAATAATTAATAAATACGCAAATAAATAAGTAAATAAATAAATAAAATAAATAATAAATAAATAAATGAATAAATAAATAAGTAAATAATAAAATAAATAATGAATAAATAAATAAATAAATACGTAAATGAATGATCTAAATAAATAAATAATCTAAATAAATAAATTATCTAAATAAATAATATTAAATAATAAAATAAATAAATAAATATCTAAATAAATAATCAAATAAATAAATTATCTAAATAAATAATAAATAAATAAATAATAATATATAATTAACTAAATAAATCAATTAATAAATAATCTAAATAAATAAATAATTAAATTAATTAATAATAAATAAATAATTATCTACTATTTGTACTAAAACCCAAAAATATATTAGGTATCATCAAAATATAGGAATTAGTATGCTAACCCAACACAATTTCTAATTAAAAATAATATATAGAAATATTTAAATAATGAGGGTGTATATCTATAGTCTAATGTTAAAAGTAGGTAAGCCTCTGTAACAAAACTAATAGTACTTATATTATACTTAAATTGATTAATATTGTGGCAACCTTTAATTATAACTAACTAAAATGAAGTTTTTTGGACGTAAAAGTATTGTCGGATGCCTGCTCAGTATTAACATATTTCAGTCAGATCAGAGCTATTATTAAAATACAAAAATTAAAATAAAAGAAACACATGTACAATATTACTGCAATTTTGTATAAAAGTAAAATTATAAGAATTAACACAGAATCACATAATAAGCTGCGGAGGGTACAAAAGGCGTAAGAGTAAGAACGACAACATGAAATATGAAAATATTTTATGAAAGGAAGGGAAGGAAATGCCACAAACATCTGACTACATAGAATTCGTAAAATTAGGAATCAACCATAGTATTTCCTAAAAATCTATCATTTCCTTTTGAAACATTTAAAACAAGACCCTCCTTGAATAGATAATTTCTGGCCTAAAATTATTTTATGAATCCTTCATTTTTTTTTTGTTGTCTGAATTTGCAAGGATATATATATATTGTTATTATAATAATTTATTGCCTGCCCAAACTCAGAAAAATGAGAGGAGGAATAACATACCTTACGTGGTTTTGTATTAAAATCGGAATTGGGATTGGAAATGGGAAATGGAAGTTGGAATTGGAAATGGAAATTGATGGAATTGGAAATGGAAATTGAAATCAGATGGAATTGGAAAGCGGCTCCCTTATGCGGTAATCCCTGATTGACTGCGGCTCCAAATTGGGATGCAGCTTTTTGGAAGGCTATATATATACATACTACATAATGACCATATATGTATTATTATTATTATTATTATTATTATTATTATTATTATTATTATTATTATTATTATTATTATTATTATTATTATTCCATTCTATTAGAGCTACCTCTTGTTTTTATTTTATTTATATCTACATACATATTTATTTGTTTTATTTTATTTATTTTTTTGTAAGTTAAATATGGTTAATATTAATAATTTAAATCAACTACTAAAGCAAACACACAGACACATCTAAGAATTAGAACACATATTAACACTCATAAAAAAATTAGTATTGTATCAATATACTATTTAAATTGAGATAATGAGAAATTGGGGTGTTACATACGCTTCATACATAACCATGGAGGTAGGTTATAAATCAACAAAATCACAGGCCACATGTTGTGTGAGATGCTTTGAAGACCATGTGGATTCATTCCATTATTAGAAAGTGAAAGTCGTAGATTTATTGACTCTCTCCTGAAAATAGGATACTCGTGTTCAATATTTTCCCATTGTGGAGAACTTGCAGGGTGTCGAAACTTTCCATCACTAATTCTTTCATATGCATGCCATGTCAAGTGTATGGAATCTTCTTCACTACGATAGATGCGCCTAAATCTTTGTATAATAGGAAAATATTACACGACTTTTGCTGGAGTAGACTATTTCTTCTTATATTGAGAAACATTGCATTTCGGACACGCTTTTAGTAATTCATATTTGTTTCGAAATAAAATGCAATTGTTAGGACACGCATGAATCCTTTGGTAACTCACGCTAATAGAGCACAAAATCCGTTTAGCCTCGTAGGTTCAACTTGGGAGTTCATTATCATCTGGAAACATATCTTTTAGAAGTGTTAATAATTTTGTGAAGCTTTTATCATAACATCCATTAATCGATTTTAAGTTGTACAACTTTAATATCGCCGAGAGACTTGTGAATTTAGTACAACCATTATATAATGGTTTCTCTACATCACTCAATAAACTCTCAAATATTTTAGGACAATCCCAAAGATCTTCTTCAACTGTTTTGCAATCTCCTCAACTCGGTCCCGCTCATATGTATTTGTGTCAAAATCATTTGAAGTATATGTCGAATTCCAACATGTATAGCTTATCCAACATGTATAGCTTTGATCAATTCCATGTAATACTAAATGTCCTTCCAATTGATTAGCTCTAACGCATTTTCCAAAACAATATTTTAAACAAGGATAAAAGATTTGATTTGGGTCTTTTGCATTCTTCACTGCAAACTCAACAATCTCCTTCCCTCCATTTTCATACTATTTTGACAATCGATTGACAAACAACCATTTCCAGTCCATTTTATATGACCTATATGAATGCAGTATTAGACAAATGATAAACTACTGATAACATTTTAGCAATCTATAGTATATATAGTGTAATACTGGAAAATGGAAACCAAGGTCCAAGGCTATGCATACAAGTCTGATTTTAAAAACATAACATAACGAACATATTTCAAAAAAGAACAAATTTTGTATGATTTATCAGTTAACAATTTATCTGATTTATCAGGTAACAACTTATATGATTTATCAAGGTTATGTCATCTACTATCAGGTAACATTCTATATGATTTATCAGTTAAAAATTTATCAGTTTTAGTGAAAACCACAAATTGATAAATAATGACAGTTGAAATACCAGAGACAACAATCTCTAAGTAGAAATGAGCGCACAGTAGAGGAACGTCGCGTGAGAAGAAGACGCATAGTAGAGGAGGGTTCGCATAGTAGAGGAGAAGACGGTTTGCACAGTAGAGGAGATGAGGGTTCCTAGGGTTTGGGAGAGAACATATTAAATATGTTTTTATTTATATAAAGAATGATTTTTATCAAATACGCACCATTTTACAGCTCTTATAAAATAAGCGCTTGAAAATACTATGAAATTATGTGAAAGCACTATATTTTATAACGCTTATATACAAAGCGTTGTACATATAATGTGGGAGCGCTATATTTTACAGCGCTTGTATACAAAGCGTTCTAAAAAGCGTTGTAAACATAATGTGTGAGCGCTATATTTTACAGCGCTTATATCCAAAGCACTCTAAAAGCACTGTAAACAATAAATTAATAAACCTCAAAGCGCTATGTGACCCTACAACAACGCTTTCAGCAAAAGCGCTATAAACATTATGACCCTATATGACCCTACAACCACGCTTTTGCAAAAGCGCTTGTCAGAAAAGCGTTGTTGTATCCTCCGTTAATTTTAAAATATTATACAACAGTGTTTTTAGTTAAAAAGCGCTGCAAAGACGCAATGTAAAATGTTATTTTTGGCGTAGTGATTAAATATTGAAATAATATAAACTATATAGAATAGAATTAATATACGCATTTGAAATTATATTTTGATTAGAAGTGACAATTTCTTTCATGAACCTCATAACATAGTACCCACAATCTATCCTATTTTTTTGACAAGGACACTAGATAAATAAAAATATATACATCAATGTAATGATCTATAAGACAAAACTTGAATCTCATGTTAATTTTATAAGAAAAAAAAAAATTAATAGTATTTATAATCATACACCATATATAAAAGGTAGCTATATAAAATTTCTAATGGTCTCCACATAATCTTGTTTGATTTATTCGTTGAAACTTAAGCTCCCCTTTGAGCGTGAAATATTTGGATGTAGCTTTAACAAATATATAAAATGGATATACTTAGAATAACCACACACAAACAATCACATATATTTATACATGTTTTGATACAATTATATATTCAAATATCAAACATAAACTTCAATTTTGAGTGATCGGTATAATCATCATGTACTGAATTCAAATAATAAATTGTTTTAAATGTGGCATTTATAACACTCTAACACCCAATGGCTCCTATAAATAAATAAATAAAAATCAATAAGAAAATGAAGTACAAAATTAGAAAATAATATAACATAAATTATAACACTGTAGATTTTTTTTTCTACAAATGTTTCAAGACACTGCGAAAATCGAGAAATACGTGGAAAACCCTTTTTTGGGGGACGACTTTTGAAGTTTTGATTTAGCAAAACCTTGCTTCGGTGTTGCAACAAACATATTGCTAGGTCTAACCTTCTCCTTTTGTCTGACTTGTTGCAGTTTTTGTATTTTCATGTAATACATCGTGAAATTAAGTTACTTAATGATTAACTACTTAATGCCTAAATAGTAATATATGAACTAAGTGGTTGTCCACATCATTCCTCTTTAAGATATATATCAATATACCTACTTTTTTGACATGACTGATTTATTTCCCATAACATCCTTACCATTTACTTTCTATTTTAAAAGAGTCTAAAAATAGTGTAAAAAATTAGAAATTTCAAGACAAAATAAAAATATGTTTTCACGAGCAACTTTCCACAATATATGAAGACCAATAGATGTTTTGTCAGATCTTGTCTCTTTTATATAAATAAATAATCATAAAAATTAGATTATATGGTACATCTCATACATAAATATATAATATATATATACTATTTTTTGTTTCAAACGTGCATATCTTATTCGTAAGTTTTAGTATGGATATAGGGGCTTCAGCGTTCTTTCACGATTTATATTGCTTAAAATATGTATAAATAACTATTTGTCATATCAAAATATAGTATGAATAAGTACATCATAAGACACTTGTGCTAAAATGATCTTTAATTGGAAACCTTTTTTTTTCGTTTTTCTACAAAAGTTGTCCATTCGTCCAACGATATCAAGTCTTCATAAAGCTTCAGACGATCATTAAAATTTTTGTCGACATCTTTAATATATTTTTTTGTCAATAGAGTTCAGAAACCTCTATGCAATTTTCCAACAACAATAAGGATATATTTTTTTACGTATATCATCAGTTATGATAGACATCTGCACAAAATAACAAATACAAAATATTTGGATAAATGTATTTTAATGCCAACAATGTAAACAACAAACAATTACAAAAACCAAATACTTGTATATCTTTCCAAATAAGATTTTTAGCGTCTACTAGTGCTTTATTACAAGCAATGAACCATTGAACTTAATCGGTTGACCATGTTCATCTTAAGCCACCTTATTATAATCTTAAAGAAAGTATGTGTGTATAAAAAAACAACATAATCGAATTTTAAAAAAAGTATTGAACTACCTCGAATTGTATTCCTTTATCTCTTGCGCAAATGACTTTTTTCATAATAGTTAACCCTCGTTTAATCTACTTTTCCTTATTTTGTACAGATTCATTTTATTCATTAAGAGAAGAATTTTAGTATCGTCATCAGAATACTCTATTTAACTACAACAGCAAAAAATATATGTAAAACTAAAAATATTGTTCAATGAAATCAACAAAAGTGAAAATAAAATGGTCATAAATAAGGGATACGTATAAAATTGCAAAGCAAGTGTAGAAAAGAAAAGTAGACGTCATAATATCAAAGACGCCCACAACCAATGTTTAGGTTGGTCTCTTTCTTTTCTTTGTCAAAATACGATTTGTTTGTCCTTTAATTACGTGGAATGATGGATCGATCTAAATTTTCTCATTATGATCATCTCTGATATACAAATCATCCTTTGTAGATGGACCAGTTTTAAGTGCTTGTGATGTTGCTAAAAAGGATCTTCGTCACATCAACATGGTTGATATATATATTCATCTTTATTTATCTCACTTATTTTGTTGGGTCAAGTACCATAACATTGTATATTAGTAGGATCATTGAGTATAACAACTTGTTACTTGGACGCTAAAATAAAAGGTTTTTCCTTGTACGCCACCCTTATGAAGATCCACCTGAAAATCTGACTCGTTAGTTTAACACAGTTTTTTATATTTCCACTTGCACCCAAAGACACCGCTCGAGAAATATTGTATGATTCAAAACTCCTACATTTTTTTTATGCCCAAAATATATATATTCCATTGTGGGGGTTTCTATCTTTGGAACTTGAGACGTGTAATGCTTTAACTACTAGCGTAACACTGATATATGCATATACTTTTTATAATTTTTCTCTTTGTATAAAACATGTGCGTATTAATTGCGTATCTGTGTAAGAAATACATGTAAACTTGGACCATAGGCTAACCATTTCATCTCAAAAATTGAAGCAACACCTACAGACAACTTTGAATAATATCATTTTTGACCAATGTTAAAAAATAATTATTTTCTCGTGATATCAATTTTTTTTATCGGACTACCTCAAAAATAGCATTTTACATCGCTTTTGTAAGCCATTATAGCGTTTTACAGTGTTGCAGTATCTAGTGTGTAAAGAATACAGAGCGCTATTAAATAAAAGCGTTGTAATATATAGCCTCATCGCTTTCTTAGATCGTTTAACGCCTTTTCTTAAAAAGAGTTGTAATAGGTGCATATATAGCACGTTGTATCTTAGTTTACAGCTCTTTTTAAAAAGCACTTAATAGGTGCATATAAGCACGCTTGTTATACTAGGTTTACACGCTTATTTAAGAAAAATGTTATGTAATATGTGCATCCTTATAATCGATTTAACAGCACTTTTTTTATTAAGATAGTTTTCCAGGCTTTTTTCGATTCTTATACTCGTTTTACAACGTTTTTTTTATATAATTAACGCTGTAAATACTATTCTATATGCAAATGTACTATGCTAGTTTGTACAACAGGTTTTTCCATGCAGTGATGTAAATAAAAAATATGTGCTCAACACTTTCTTAGAACTAGTTTATGCGCTTTCTTCAAAATAGCGCTGTTATAGTTCACATTTTCAATAATATATTCATCAAACACTATTGTACCAATGGCCATGGTTTGTAATTCAAACAGTATTCACTGGACAATTTTTTTATAACGCTGTCAAACAAGAAATTCGATACATTCGAAATCATATTCAGTCAAATATTACACAATTGCAACAATATCAAATTCAAACAATTACACAGCAACAAGTACAATAACATCAGCATACATAAATATCATAGCACTAATCACAATAATCAATCAGCATATTCACAACACATTATCATGCATGTCAAATTTCCAGGACAACAATTTCCAGCATTTTCAATCTTTACCTACTGTAACAAAAAATAAAAAAACTAATTAGAATAATGATCATCACACAAAAATTATACATATATCATATTTTAAAATGTGAAACTCAAATACTAACAAATTATATAACTTTCAGTTCAATCACATATTGACACCAGTCTTCCTTTATTTCAGTTATATCACTTTCAGAGTATGTTGAATTGGAGTTGTCAAAGTACTATGCAATATAATATTTGAACATAAATTAGTTAGAATCAAATATATATATATATATATAATATATGTGAAAATCAAAATATAATGAAAATAACATACCGTTTCTGGAATTATATTTTGATTCATATCAACAATCTCCTTCATGAATCGCAATATATAGTATCTGCAGTCTATGTTGTAAGGTTAATGAGAGCACTATAAAATAAAACATGTATACCAAAAAATATTTATGCATTGATTGTAAATGAAATTTTAAAGGCATATAATTAAGTTCTACAACAAAAATTTCAAACCTTTATTGAAATTCATGTGGTGTTGTTTGACTTATGCTCGACATTGTAAGCACCGCTTGGAGCGCAGAAACATGTAAAGCACTATCAAATAAAATTGATTTATTATTTCAATTACCAAACCACATTGTTTATATATGTAAGAATAAATGAATATTACTTATGCATCAAAGATATCTTTATTATCTGAGTTGTTATTCTTAATGACCCTTGCAGTGATCTAAATAGTATATTAATTTCCATAGTGCCATGACGGCAAAAAACACCCAATGTTGCCTACAACAACAAAAATTTGGTTATGTCCAAATGTTTTACACAACTGATAAAGCATCATAATAAATTAAAAAAGATATAGATAAAGAATTATCTAATTACCTGAATTATATGTGCAAAAAACAATTATCCTTCTCTTTATTAAATATATCAACGACATTTATTTTTAAACACTGGGATTCAAGTTTAAAACAAGGATAGTTATGAGGAGCTAAGAATGAAAATCTACTATCAATTTACGCATCAGACCAACGTTGATACAAAATTACCTTCAATGAATAGTATAAAATTAGGTTAATACCAATAAAGTAGCTGTGGTGCAATTAAATGTAATTTTTATCTAAAATAAAGTATTTTACATACTTTAATGTATATGTTGATGACAATAGCACTTGGCTCATATGATTGAGAAATTCAGTATATGTGCTCTTTTATCAAGTAATTATCCATACTCATCTCCGAAAAAAACCTTTTTTAACCCTTCTTCATGTGTATGATACATCATCAATGATGTCCATATTCATTTTTGCTAGTATGTCAAAACACGATCCAATCGTATAGGCATGGATGACTTTTTTATGAGCAACAATGATTTCCACGATCAAGTTTTTAAATATTGCCAAATTTTTTTTTACACTTGCATTTGCGTGCAGCTGATTTCAGGCAAATTTGTGCGGCTTTGCTTCCCAATCCGAAAAATGAGGGACCAGTTTCTGTTATTTATAGTAAGCTATCATTTCGTATTCAAATGATTGTAATGTCAAATCTTTTCTGGTAAGTGATTGATTTGTTGTGAGGGAATCTTCATCATTAATTAGACTTTGTAAGATCAGATAAATGTGAACTAAAATTAAACATGCATATCAATAGAGAAGCATACTATTAAATATAATGCATTAAACATACCATATCTATGCAACAAATGGCCATTCATAACTACCTATTTTCACAAAACTTCACCTCCATCTTGTGCGTAAGACCAATTGTCACGTGGTTCTTCAAACAATCAATGTGAAACTTTACATGCCGATCGGATCACTATGTAATACTTCTCCAAGTAGTTTACAACGTCCGCTTTTCCAACCTGCGATGTAGAGGATAATATAAACACAAGTTGAGCACCTTAAATCAATGTTTAATACATAAGTATGTGAACAATTAGGTTTGAATGATCAGTTAACTAATAAGTACTATTACCTTTGGAGACTTTTTTCGACCAAGCAACTCCATTTTTTACTACTAGTCGTATTCACGTTGACACTCTAGAGTTAGTTTTCTTAATCGTTTTCATCAAACTTGCTCTGTTAGGATTTCAGCTTACTATACCTCATTAGATGGATTTGTGCGCTTCTCATGTGAAAAAAAAGCTTCGTATTACGTCAAATCATTTACCCCTCACCCACCTAGAATATTCAGCGAACATTATACCTTACCAAGTAAGCCCCTCGCAACTAACTCTTATTCCTTTTGGATTTTCAGAACATTTGTCCAATTCATCCTAAAAACAGTATGATTAAAAAATAAGTTTAATATCATTTTAAAAATACATTATGAAAAAAATATTAATAGTGATATTACTACACATTGTGTCTCTTCACTTGTTGAACATTTTCATTATCAACAGTATTCATCTTTATTCACGACCTCCTGTCCACAAAATATGACGAACTTAATTATGACTCGAATTTCGTCTCTTGAAGCTATTCGTTAAGACATAAAAAAAAAATATTAGTTAGAAACTATAATTTATAATCTACCACATTATATAAAAGTGATATTTACTTACAATTTTTTGCTCTAACCGTGTATACCCCCCCCCCCCATACACAATTTTTGGTATGGATGCATTGGATTTTTTGCTCTCTCGTGATTTGTCGTACTTATACTCTATATAAAAAAATAACGATTGTGTATAAAAAATACGCTATAAATATGAATAAAACACACTTGCTAATAAATTAATATTACCACAAAAGCATGGTCTGCACGTTTAGCTACAAAAGCGCTTCATTCTTCATTTGATATATAGTGTTTGTATATTTTCGAAGCTTCAACATTCAAATTTCCATCGCGATCTCTTAAGTAGCAATTTGACAAATGAGATCCAAATCCTCTGTGTATTTTTCCGGCAACTGTAAGCACATAATATTTTCGCACCTCATCAACGTTAAAAGTTGACTGCAAACCAAATAAAGATAGAGTATGAGTAAAAATATTTCAATGGAAAAAATTCTAAGTAAGAAAAAAGTGGAGTAAAAAAGTTACTTGTATATCATTCCACAATATATCTTTAGCATCCTTCAAAGCTATATATCTCCAATCATTAATTGTTATTGGGATATTTTGACGAACAACCGCATCAATGTAACTTACCATCATTGAATTGTTGGGCTCAATTGGCTGACCACTTTGAAGGATAAAATAGATTAAAAAAAAATATTCTAAACAAAGTAAAGTGTACCTCAAATTTAATTCCATTACTTCTTGCTTTGATGAGCTTTTGCATAATAGGTTCCCCAAGTTTAACTCCATTTTCATAACTCTTAATATTGACAACTTCATCATTTTTACAATCTAAATCATTATTGGAATCCATTTATCTACACATTTCACACAATATAATTATAATTTCAAGGAAATTCACAGTCAAACATAGCTTTTTCAAGTTCAAGTTCAGTATAAGCAGAAAATCTGTATAAGCAGAAAATCAAAATACAGCTTCCAGCTAGATGTAAAATACTCAGTTCTATCAGGTCAAACACTTAAATTACATGAACTTAGTATAATTACAATATGAGTTCAGATTACATGACTTATATAAAACACCTTAAGATGTCCTTCTTCTTTCTTGGTGGATTCACATGTGTTGTCCCTTAATGATACGAATGATGGATTAATCCAAATTCCCTCATCATGATCATCTCTAAGATGTAAATCACTCATCAATTAAATCATCATGTGGTCTGTGATGTCGCAAGAAAAGATAACTATGACTCTCATTGTAATTTATCATCACTTATTATTATTGGTCGACGTGACAATGGACCATTTATCATCAGGCAGGATCAATGACAATCAACACTGTTGAGCTTGCAACGCTTAAATAAAGGCTCATATTGTATGCCACTTAATTAAATTGACAAGCAACCGGGATGACTCATCAATCGATGCCATATATTATTAATGACCCACTTGACACCACAATCGGGAACACGAAACATTGTGTCATCTACATCCATATATGCTCGATACCCAAAATATGATAGATTGACTATACTGGTTTTGTCTTATGCGCTTAGATATGCATCGCCTTCAGCTACGAGAGTGACTCTGCTATTTTGGCCATAGTGTTTGATCATCTAGTTCTTTGTATAAATGTGTAGCGTTAATATTACATAACCCTTGTAAGAAATAACATGTAAACTCATACCATTTGCTAGCCACCTCATCTTGAAATATGACCGAGTCTCATATCAAACTTTGAGTTAATGTGATTTTTTAGCCTGTTTATAAAACTTCAATTGTGCTATGTGTTATCCAGTTTTGATTCCTATCATGGTTACTAGATAATATCCATGCTGTATTGTACTACGGTTTTGAACCTCAATCATCATTATGCAGAACACATAATTGTGCTGCTCCATTGTTCCTCTCTTGTTATTCTTCCCGAATGACGAGACATGGGAAGACCTATGGCTTCAACGTTGGATAGATATTCAGTACAAAATTCAGCAGCTTCTTTGACAATGTACCGTTCAGCAATACAACCTTCTGGTCGCCTTCTACTTTTTACGAACCATTTTAATATTTTCATATATCGTTTTATCGGATACATCCATCTCATATAAGCTGGCCCATAAAGTTGTGTCTCCTTAACAAGATGAACAGTAAGGTGAACCATTATATCAAAAAACGAGGGTGGGAAATACATTTCAAGCTCACACAAAGTAACAACAATTTCCCTCTGTAATGTCGTTAACTTATGAAGACCAATCACTTTACTATAAATTTCCCAAAAGAAAAAACATAATTTAGTTATGGCTCGTCGAACCTTTTCAGGTAAAATGGACCGTATACCTATTGGTAGCAAATGCTCCATTACAACATGACAATCATGGATCTTCAAACTTTTTAACTTGAGGTATTTCATACAAACTAAAATTTTAATGTTTGAAGAGTATCCTTCTAGGACTTTAACTTTGTGTAGAAATTTACATAAAACAATTGTTTCCTTTCTTGATAGAGTATGAGCAGTTGGGGGTAGATATGTGCAATTTCCTTTTTTTTACGGGTCCCAATTCATTTCATATTCCCATATCGACCAAGTCCAATCTTGCATTGATGTCATCCTTACACTTTCCTAGAACATTGAGTAACGTACCAATAACACTATCAAATGCATTTTTTCAATATGCATCACATCGAGAAAATGCCTTATATATAATGACTTCCAATATGGCAATTCAAAGAAAATTGACTTTTTCTTCCATCCAGTTTTGACAAGCTCTCCCGCAAAATGTTTGCGAAATTTATTGGTCAAACCTTGTACTTTTTCAAATATTTGATATCCATTCGGTGCTAAAGGAGTAGTATCTTCCTCTGATTTTCCATTAAATGCATTTCTCCACCCATGATATTGATGACTAAAAGGTAAAAATCTATGATGTCCAAGAAATATGTTCTTCTTACAATGTTTCAACTGCTTCCAATATGTACTCTCTTCACATATAGGACATGCACACTGACCTTTAATGCTATATCCTGATAAATTACCATATGCTGGGAAATCATTAATTGTGCCAAAATACATAGTCTTCAAATTGAAACATTCTTTCTTATACCCATAATAAACTTCCACACCAATCTCCCACATATTTTTTAAATCTTCAATTAAAAGAGTTAAGTATACTTCGATATCATTCTCTAGTTGTTTGGGTGCAGAAATTACAAACAATATCATAAACTTAAGCTTCATACATAACTGTGGAGGTAGGTTATAAATCAACAAAATCACAGGCCACGTGTTGTGTGAGATGCTTTGAAGACCATGTGCATTCATTCCATCAGTAGAAAGTGCAAGTCGTAGATTTCTTGACTCTCTCCCGAAATCAGGATACTCGTGATCAATTTTTGCCCATTGTGGAGTTTATGTAGGGTGTCGAAATATTATATCTCTAATTATTTCATCTACATGTCATGTCAAGTGTTTTGAATCTTCTTCCACTACAAGAATTTTTGAAGTTTGCGACACTTAGCCTGCGACGGTTCTGAAATAACCGCCCTCACCACCACATTGCGACGTTTCTGGGGAGGTTTTTGTCAACCGCCGCCACCATACCACCATATAAAGCACACGATTTTCACCTCACCACCAGTTAGCGACGGTTCCTGGGGCGGTTTTAAGCAACCGTCGTCGTTTAGGCCAATACAACTCTCTTTGTGTTTCGTTTTCCAGATTTTGTAATGTAATTTGTCACTCTTGCGTGTATTATTTTCTTAGCCCCGCGCACATCCTTCCTCAACCCTAAAATTTCTGAAAACCCCCAAATCTCTCAACCTGTCAACCCTAAAACTTCTGAAGGAAACGAAATCAAAGAGAAACGAAATCGAAGACAAACGAAATCTACTCTATAAAAGAAGGTGATTTATCATCTTGGAAACAAAATCAACTCTTGCAAAGGTAATCTTTTCTTTCCGTTTCGTTTCGTTTCATTCCGTTTCGTTCCGTTTTGTTCCATTTATGTTAGTGATTGGTTTGTTTGTGATTGGTTTGTTTGAGATTGATTTGTTTACTGTTTTCAAATGACTGGAATAGGAAAGGGCAAGATTACAGGTTAGTGATAACAACGACCTCGCTGTGATTGAAGACAAACTTGCTTGGATTGTCCACATCGTAGCCGCAATTCTTAAGATAAAACAGTGTACGGGTTCGTTTCATTCCGTTTCGTTCCGTTTCGTTTCGTTTCATTCCATTTATGTTAGTGATTGGTT
>PGTU02009911.1:0-15463 GCA_002896215.2 Cicer echinospermum
TGAGGAAGTGAAGACGAATAGTCGACTTTGTTGCCTGCTTGACGGCTTTCATCTCCTGATGTAAGAAAAGGTGTTCTATCGCATTCTTTTAGCTGCAAGGGAACCGTCAGGTTGTAGTGGTTGAAGTAGAGCCAAGCAGCGATGGACTAAGCGAGTCAAATAACGCTGGTGCGAACCATGTTGGATGACGGGTGAGGGTGAGAAAGCAGTCCTGCTCTGCTGCCCTGTGTTAAGCAAAGTGAGTTTACTTCGTTTCAGGCCAGGCCATGTTATTCAGTCTCATGGAACTAAACTCTTAGATGCAGCATGCAGCCGCCTCCACCCATCGGCACATCCGCCCCGCTTAGCCGCATTGTTCATCTTGAAAGGGAGCCGCGAGGTGCTGTCATGTCAAGCCCAAGGTTCGTTCTACTGCTGTCAAATTTCTGCCATTTACACGGGGGTCTTCTTGCAACGATCTTCGTTTCTTCAGGAATGGTGTCGGTCAATTGGTGTATAGGCCATCTCGGTCCAGTTTAGAATTGACCTCTATTTTAAATCCCGCTTCCTTGTTAGCTGGGAAACCCCTCCTCTATGAAGCAGAGAATGATCGATCGAAGACTGAGAAGATAGAATAATATGTTTTAAGCATCGGTTGCGACATCGAATGAGACTTATCCAGGGAGCAAAGGGAAAAGGAAGACCGAGTGGGATCCAGGAAACTAGCGGACTGATCACTAATAAGGCTCTGTCCATCTGAGGAGGAATGCTGCTAAGAGCGGATATGCCCCATCTCTCGAGAGAAAAGTCCCTAAAGTATTCCTATTCCTCCAACAGGTAATTCGTCGAAAAGACTAGCATCGTCTTTGTCACAAAGATGTGGAACTTCGATATAGAAGCTCTTTCGCCACTAGTAAGCGGTTTAACCTCTCCTTTGTTCACTCGTGTCCCTTACCAAAACAAAACGTTCAGGCACTGCAAAGGCATAAGAAAGCATATAAGATAGGCTCCAACCAAAAAATAAAAATAAAGAAGGAAACTAATGCTAATGGATCTGTTTTTCTAGATGAAATGCCCTTAGAAAGCCTAGTTAGAAGCAGGAGAGGATTGGGGAAAAACTAGAGGGGAGAGCTTATTGAGTCACTACCCTAAGAATATTCCTTTTTAGCTTACAGAGGTAAAACAAGAGATTATGAAAGGCTACGATATAACTCTTCGAGGCAAGCGACCTTCTTAACCAATTGAAGCCGTGTCAAAGGACTCTTTATTCTAGTTAGCTCTCGAGTAAGCGAGAAATAAGCATTCTTCGCTCCATGAAAACAAGTAAGTATATCTTTAGTGAGCAAGAAGAATAGAATGCTCAACATCAACAGGATGTACCTTATCCTTTGGCCAGTCCATCCTCTTTAGCATCTAAGAATTCGCGCTGTTCTAAAACATAAAAAGAGTATGTCTTGGTTTGCGCAATTGAAGGATAAAATTAAGGGCTTGTTCTCAGATGCCCATAAATTGCCCATTTGCAAAAGCACTAGGCATAGAAGGAGCTGTTATGAAGAGTTGTGCAGTGACATTTTCAACTAAAACGATAAATAAGCCAAAAGCGCACTTTAGAAGATATACTATACTCTAGCTTTAGAGTTATAGGCTGCGACGGTGGAATTAGAGGTTTAGCTTGCCCCTGCTAGACTTTGCCTGCATCTTACTAGAAGGAATCTTCCTAGTTTCAAAGGTGCCTTTGTAGCAAGAAGGAGCATCGACTGTGAGGGAATGGTCTCTTGCAAAGAATATAAGGAGGGTATTGCCCATACATAGGTGCTGTGCTCATGCCATGCCATGGGCAATGCCGCAAAAGTTCAGGACGGCCGTAGCTACAGGTTATTATTTTTTTTAAGATTACATGCTTCCACAAACAGAAGCCCTGATACGAACTGGGCCGTCTTTCATATGTTTCTAACAGCCAGACCAAAAGCATTCCCACTACGGTGGAAGAGATGATTCGGCAACCAAACTAGAGGACAAGGTCAAGCAAAAGTCATTGGAAAACCTGGACGTGGGCTCGCAATAGGCCAGCCCAGCCGAAAAGCTTTGTATAGGAAATAAATAACCTAGCTGTGGAGGGGTCCCCGCGCTAAGACTTTGCACTTGGCTAGTTCGCGTGGATCACTCATCTCTCAACGTGATTCCACTCCACGATGATCGAAGGCTTTGGTGAGGAAATAATTCCATTCCGTCCTATGCCCTGGGTCTTGGTCTTTATCAAGGCTATTTGAACTAATCCGAATCATAAAAAGAAGAGGGGGTTTTTAGGCTGTGACAAGGTCCAAAAGAGATAAGTCTAGCGGGAAGAAGGGCGAAAAAAGAGAGAGCGTGACTCGTATTCTTATATTAGAATATAGATATATCTAAATAGAATAAGAATTCTCAGTCTTGTTCGCCACAAGAGGAAGCTAGCCTATGTGGAAGAAAGCATATCAAACACAAATAGTCGTCTTCTTAGTGCTTCTCTCTTTTCAGCGGAACAGAAAGATTGATCCTATACTAGGCATAAGAACTGCGTCTTATGGTCCGTCATAGTTAGACCTTCCCAATCCTCTCGTGCGATCCTGGTTATAGAATGTAGGCTTTAGCTCCTTATCATTGTCTTACGCTTTCATTTAAGATCTTATAAAACCGCCCTTGAAGAAGACATATGCAAACCCATAGACATAAAACTGGAGAGACAGGCATAGGACTACTACAAAGCTCACTACATCTACAATCGGGGATCTAAATCCTATTGGATTGATGACAGACAGGGACCATATTCGATTGCCTCGTAATAGAACAACCCAAAAAGGTCACTGGAAACTGGTGCCTCACTGCGTGCTCCTACCATCGAACAAACTAGCCTGCCCAACAGTAAACTTTTCTCCATGAATGGGCTTACCCTATGATTCCGCCTGACAAAAAGGCGTAAAGAATTGAAACATTCCTTATTTGGTTATGCCTCTTTGCTTTCCATTTATACTTTCTCTCAGAATCAGAAAGCCTGCCTCCTTATCCCAAAGATTTAGGGAAAGGGCTTGTCGCCACCGTTGCTGACGACGGAACGCACGTCAATTAAAGGGTCCCGCCGTTGGACTTAGTTGGAAAGGTAGGTGTTCGGCATGTCCCTTGGTTGCGAATTTTTAGTAAGGGCGGGTGGCTTTGGAGATCCATTCCTAACGTTTACCGTTGTCCCCAGACTTAACCCTTCCAACACTTTTATACTTATTATTTCAATAGAAAAGGCGTGTCCCTGTCTCCAACAAGTGTGTGATCACTGATGCATCTGAGTGACTCTTTCTTACCCGCGGCAGTCCCTATCTCTTAAAGCCCTATCAGACAGACTCCTCCTCGAGAAGGGACTGCCTTCCAAGACGGACTCCATGTGATCCCTGACAATGGGATGGAGCCAATCGAGGTACATAGGTACGAATTAGACTCTCCCAGTCGGCAGTTATGTCATTAACGACATCTACCATCTGGATCAGAGTCCGTCGGAGTCACTATGATCTACTAGTTTAATAGTCAATCTCTTGGCTAAGGTATAGCCATTGCTCAGAGTGAAGAATGATAAGTAGAGTTTCACTAGTAAGTCGACGGTCCATCTTTCCCGACTTTACTACGAATGGAAGACGGGATTAATCCTAGGATACCCGACCTCGTCAACGAGACAGGAAAAAGGCAAGAGGGCCTGTTTCCGGGGCATAAGCGCTGCAATGACCAGCACATTTAGTAAAGCGCAGTGAAAACAGAAACAGATTCCGGACAGCTGATCACCTCTTAGCAAACAAGTGCGCTCCGACACAGAGCTCTTTGTTGAGACATCGAAACTACCAAGATGACTCGATTAAGACATAATTAAGGTAGTGGAAACCTTCCAGGATCTTCTGCACTTAATGCCTAAGTCGGAAAACTGTTCAAACAGGGTAGGGTCATCATTTCAAGAATTTATGTACCTTCCTGGCCTGGTTGGGACTGGTCTCGACAGGACACGACCAAGTAGCTAACAGGGTTTAGAGCTCCTCTTTCAAGGAGACTCATCCACACCTGCGCCCTTTTAATATGATGAGGAGAGAGAGGGGCCGCCGCGCGTGGCTTCCGGTCACCTAACGCTACAGTCACTTGCTCCGTCCAAGAAGCCGTCTACCTAAGTAACTATTCGGAGAAAGGTTGTAACACCAGATATTCCGTATTAGTTGATGCAACTCTGACTAAGGTGATCTGGATATTATATTGACCATAAAGCAAAGCGGATACTGACTTCGAAAGTGCTCTTAATCACTTCCTTCTTGCCTCTCTCAATCCAATAGCAAGAGAAGGTAGAGGAAGACAAAACTAATGTCAAAAGCTTCATGCTTACTTTTTTACCCTACTTCCTACATGCCTGTCTTAATTGCTTGGAGAGCGCGAATCCTGTAGCGGTAAACCATAGCAGCGGGAAAGGCCGACAACACTGCTTCTTTTCCGTCTTGCCTTTGTTTGCTACTTGAGAGAATGCCTTGGACCAGACCGAAAGCAGCTCTCCCCTCATCTCATTAGCAAGAAAACCGCTTAAATCCCATACTTTAAGTAAAGCACTACTTTATTTCTTTGTATTCTTATTCAACCCCGAAAGAAAGTATCTTTCGATGCTTCAATCGAGAATGCTTGCTTGTCAGGCTTTTCGTACCGAAACAGCTGACTTTGCTTGCATCCCTTTGATTGCCTTAGTCTCCCCTTGTGCACTATTATGGTACATCGGTCTAAATTCGCATCCCGTGACTTGCCTTTCATTTACTTGTCTATTATCTTTCATCTTCTATCCTATGCAAGAAAAAATAGAGGAGAAGATTCCTATGATATCCCCCATCCATAGTAAAGACTCTTCTCAAATACGCAGTTGCCAGAATTTACACAAAGCCATTTTCAGTGTGCTAATCAACCTTTCTTTATAAAGAGGGATATGCCAATGGGTGCCCCGAGGATTAGAGCCAAGAATATACATCACATCGATCTAGCGACTAATAAACAAGGCTCCATTCGGCTTAATTATTGCCTCCTACCGTATGGCATCTCCTCTATATTGGCAATTCCAAACTAGCGCTTCGCCCCTTTCCTCCTTTCTTTGCTGCAAATAGATGTTGGCATTGGGCCTAGTCAATCCTTCGTCAATCACTTAAAACCTCCTCCTCATTTGCTGCAGGTGAGAAAGGGCCTTGCTTTCCGCTGGCCTGATTAGTAGTCAGACTGATGATCTACCCGTCTCCGAGGGGGTGACCTGCCGGCAACTCCTACGGCAAAAGAAAAGCGAACTCTTCCTAAGCAGCGCAATGGCTTCATCCTCAAGGTTCAAACGGTTCTAGCCTTCCTGAACCGTCATAATGGACTTATAAAAAGCCTCTTCTGCCATTTTTACCGATTGGCTATTTGGGCCGTTTTACTCATTTCTTTGATACCAGGGCATAAGACTGCCCGCTCCACCACGTGCATAAAACTCATTATCTCATGATAGGCCAAAGCGTGACCCTTTTCTGGCCAAACTCTGTGACAGGGATATAAAAAAAGGGTGTAATCCCGATGTCTCCTAAACGCACGTCTTTCCCGGCCATCATGCATCGCTCCAACCTCCTATTGCCACAGCCTTACAAGCAAGCAAGAAGTTTAAAAAAATCTCAATAGGGACCTTACTGCCCGTCCCAGCTTAAGCGTCTACACCTCCCAACAAAGAAAGTTAATGTACCTTATGGAACCTCCGATAGGGACTTGGATGAGGCCGCCGACCTTCTCCACCTGCTCTGTAGATGGAACCTTCGTAGAGCTACCACTTTCTATCCTTCTTTTGGTATAAGGCCCCGGGCCAAGGGCACACCACATTCGAAAGAGATCCTCAGACTCCAGTCCTACCCCGTCTTCTTAGGATTAAGGTTGCACAGTTTTAATGTAGAATGTGTATGATAGCAAAGAGCCTAATAATATAATAAAAATAATTTTTATTATATTATTAATTTAAAGATAATGAGAGCACTGCTAGAAAGATAAAGATGGCGCATAAGAGATTCGTTCTGTCTTTCTTCACTTCTGTCTTTATCTATATATTAAACTTTGAACTTGAAGACGAGTCAATTCATAACTAGAAAGCAGATCGAAAGAAGCATAGGTACACTTAACACTAACCCAATCCAGATGAAACTACTCTTATCGGAACCCAGCTTCTCTTTTTTAGCGAATAAAGATTGAAGTTGCTCTTTACACTTACTATATTAATATAATTTCTTATTTTCATATGAAAGAAGAGAAAGGGCTGCTACTGCAACCAAGCAATTGGTGCAGACGCTCTACGATGCAATCAGACAATGAGAGAGCAGACTCTCTTTCTCTAAGGGACACTTCCTCATTTTTTCCACCCTCCGTGAGAGGGGAGTACCATGTAGTTAGGAAGATGATCGATGCCTAAAGCATGTCTACTTAAGATCTCTTATCCTTCTGGTGATCAAGATATCCCAAGAAGAGAGACCTGACGGCCGCGCCTTTACTAGAAGAGAAGGGAAAGAAGACACTACTATAAATCCGGAAGACTACCGCTTGATTTCTCTCTGTCACAGCCATGACTCACCCACCTTCCATCCCCTCAAAGATCCACTCCCGATCGATGAAGACTGAACCGAACTCGCAGTGATCAAATCTACTTTGGAGAGTCAATCCTCAGGGCAAAGGCCAAAGGAAGACGGCATAAGCTCCAAGACAGGCTGAAGCAGAGAAGGATAGACGAGACAAGGAAGCAAAGGAGAAAAGAAAATCGGATAGAATAGAGGTAACGGTTGAACGAACGGTAGACCAACTCTGTATACTTAGCCGAAGCAGGGCATTCCACCGATTCCACTTAGGGAGAAAGCCTTTCCCGTATCTATTGAACCTGATCCGCAAATTTAGATCCGGTAGACTTGGTAAGGTAAAAGGGCCCCGACTTATTTGATTTCCAGAATTAGAGTTCGACCGCAGCTGCCCCTTTTTTGTTTTGGGGGATCAAGTTCCTTGCCAACTATCGACCCCGATCTCTTTCATTTCTTTTGGGTATTACTAGCCTAGCCTTCGTCAATCACACTAAAAGCAGAGCACCGCAAGGCCCCCTTAATTAAGGTTAGGTTAGTCAACCCGGCCCGAGACGCGTTCGTTGACAAACCGCCGTAGGAATGGAGACCTTTCAATAGAGCGGAGGCGAACTGATCAACGAGGGAAGAGGCCCTACTCACTACAAACGAATACACCACAAGATCGAACTGCACTCATGCCTCTCCCGCATCAAGTTGACCCGACCCCTAATAGTAGTTCTTCTATCAATCATGTACGTAGGTAGGGTCCTCCATTCTTATTGGTTATCATGAAAAAAAGAAAGCCATTTGCACCAGGCGCACACGCTTTCCCCTTGCCTAGATGTTCGCCTTTCTAAGTCAAGTAATGGTGACCGCGAAGACTGGAGCCTATAACATGTTGACGAAGACCCCCGAACTGAGGTTCGATCAGTAGAGGACGACTTAGCCCTCCCCGAAGAAGAATAGCCCCGCTCTCTAGCCGACTGATCCGTTGATCATATAACTGGCGAGGAACGTGTCACATTAGAAGGAACGATCAGAGTGTCCGATAATTACCACGTGAGGCGGTCCCTCTTTTATTTAGTAGACTAAGCTATGGAATATTGAATGAATGCCGGCTCTTTCTTTCACTGCTAACCCCAAGAGTTTCTTAATGCTGATATTTTCTGTTTCGTCGAGCCCGAGCTTTGTGGTCCTCCTTTGAGTGTGGTTCCATTGGAATGAATCTCTCAAGTCAAGGTTCACGTACATAGCAGCAAGAATGGTGCAGCGCCTATTTATCGTTCTCGCTCGGGAGCCAAACGAACACGCCTGCTACCTACTGTACAGACCTTCGACCAGGCATTCACCTTGTCGAATCGGAACCAACCACCACTGTATTGCGCTTCGAACAGTTGAGCGGCCGCCGGCCAGCAACTCCGTACCCGTACACAGATATAGATTCATTCTTCGTACCTGGTCCAACTTCACAAACCTTCGCGGTGGTCAGAAGTCAGTCTTGTTTGGTAACAGACTCATTGAACAAAGCAAAGAAAAGAGAGTGCTCGACCCGAACAACGGCACACAAAGACCGTAATTACATAGATAACTGCTCCTCCCTTTCTCCGGCTTTAAGGCGAACCGTATGGCGGCTGGAAATAAAGACGACCTCACCTTCTCGTAGATGGTGTCAGTGAGAGCAACTTGAGTATCCCCGTTGACCCTTCTTTTGTAGATAGAATCTTCAATGAGTGTAAACAACTTACTAATAAAGGTGCGCTGTTGAGTAAGGCCGTTTTCTGCAGGAGTGCTAACGCGCGCCCTTATTCTCGCTTGCTCCGCTGTACGAGCCTCATACCAGAGCCCCTTTAAATATGATGAGGAGAAGAGGGCCGCCCTCTTTCTGCACCCATCTTTTAATAACGACTTATATTTATTATTTGGGGTGTATAGCTCAGTTGGTAGAGCATTGGCTTTAACAATCCGCAGGTTTCAAGTCCTGCTATACCAAACAAACCTACTTACACTATACCTATGAATTCAAAGGATGCGTAGTACCGTTCAAGATAACTCTTTTGCCCTTAGACTCGATCGCTCAGCGACTCGCCTTAAAAGTGAGTGAGAAGGGTGAGTAGGAGTTAGTATAAAGTGTGGCTCGGTCGCCTTCTCCTTATTTGATTCCATTCTATAGTGCGGGCTGCAGACCAACAATCCAGCAAAAGGGGCTAAAAGCTCCTTTATCAAACCTCCCCCTTTTCATAATAATAAGGTAAGCATCCAAAGCAGCAAACCCCACCTATACAAAGAGCCACCAACTATATCGTACCAAGAACTTGCCATTGACTGATCAAGCGCTTTAGGGAGATCACCTTCACCCATGTTCGAGAATCTACAAATCGCTTGGCTGACTCGCTAGCCCTTATGGAATGGAATAAATACTCAGCGCTCTAGTACACATGCTAGTACACCGAAGCACAGAGTCGCTTGTCACGAGAGATTGGACATCCCAGCCACAGAGAGCCCTTCCGTCGAACGGGACTCATTAATCTTCTTGGATGAAGACTATCGAGAGTTGGAACATGATGAACTATCACCAGTCAAGATTACGAGGACGATGGGAACCTTGGTATTATGATTTCTACAATTACCTCAGGCGGGGTTCATATCAGAAGTACGCCACTGGTGGTCAGAGGAGAGCCTGGAGGATAACTTGCCCGACGATTTGTGATCTTGGGAGATGTCCTTTACAAAAGGTCCTTCAAGGGGTACTCGCCCTTCCTTATACTTAATAGGAAAGAAGGAGCGCACATTGTTGAACAAGCTCATTCAAGAGGCAAGGCCCCCCTATAAAAAAGCGTACCTTCGAAGGCATGATTGCTGCGATCAGGAGCTGCTTAAACATAATTGAGAACAGGAGATCAGAAGATTGGTGGAGATAAAGTCCAAAGTTGAACCAACACTGGGATCTGATCATAGCCGCAGTGAGGATGCAAAGGGCGATAGTTTTTCGATCGGCAAACATGAGATGTGTCCCACACTTAAAGAAGTACATCGAATTTTTTGAGATATCCCGTAATGTCCTTTTTGTACCTAGAGAAGGACGACCTCGAGAGAGCAGACGACCAGTAGAGTAGGTGCCTCATATCGTTCCTGCTGCGTAGGTCTAAGGTAATAACACAGTGCTAGCTAGCAGAGAATCAGTAGGCCCTCACCCTTCTCTAAAGTGGGCAGTGCCACCTATAGAACGGGAATGGTTCATCCTCTCTTAAAGTAAAGTCCTTTATGGATTTAGAGTCGGGAATAGAGCTGTGGCAAGCAATATAGATCGCCCCTTACGCTCTCTCTCTAAAAAAAAGCCCTTCTTAGTAAGCTTCGGCCCTATGGAGAAAAGGGAATCATTTATTTCGTAAGTTCCCGTGTGTAAAGTTGCCTATTCAAAAGGGCGAAAACCTCTTGCTCTATCTTGCGTCCCTCCATCCCGGATCTCTAGGAACAGGGCTGACAGCAACACCCATTAATCGAACGAGTCGGGAATGAGAATCTCACATGGTGCCGCCGTTCTAACTCGTTACGCACGCATTGACGTAGCAGACCTCTTGCATGATTGTTTCAATCAATGATGTATTCAATCAAGACAAGAAAGATACGTCGTAATAAGATCAGGTTACATAATGGGTCTGTGAGGGAACATCCAGAAAGAGGATCAGACCAAGTGCGAGATTGGATCAAAAATAGCGTATGAAAGGATTATGGTCTTTCTAGTACAGTACGATCGATCAAGTCATTCAGTAAAGTCTCTTCGCGTTGTGTTTATGGAATTCTATTAGAGCAGGTAGTGGCTCCTGATAATTCGTTGTCTCCAGTTTCGTTTTGTGAATCTTTCTCCCATGCATAAATTGTTGGTCAACAACCACAACTCGATAGAATTAATTCGTCAAGACTCCCGGACTCTCTTTCTGTCCGTAGCGGAGGGAAAAAGTAAAAGAAAGTCTAAGCGCATATGGCACGAAAAGAAATTCCGATTTCGGTAAGACTCGATCTGAATCGTAGTTCAGATTCAAGTCGGTTCAGTGAGGGCGACCGCGAAAAGTCACCGAATGGGGTCAGTCTTTTCCTTCGTTTGTCCTATATATGTTGAATAAAAAAGCTTGGGAGGACGTAGCAGATGTCCGGGACGGACACGACTTCTTCTAACGCTAGAAGACCACTGGAAGAGACCCCGGGACCAGAGCATGTCGTGAAAGAAGCACACTGGGCGGGCGTGCTTCGACCGTGTCTCCGGGGCACAGTTGAATGTAGATATCATGAACGCGAGGTGCAGGATACCAGCGAGAAACCCGGGCAACCACCCCCTATGTGCCGATCGCTAGCGCATCCAGGGCCCCGGCGCCCAGCGGAGCTGGAGAGGCCTAGCCTGATCTGAGAAGTGCTAATTCGGTTCGGATAGACTTCATTCAAGAACGCCGCCGCCCCTTGAATCAATAATAAAACAAGTGCTAAGTTTCAGATCAGTGAATAAACCGAAACGAAAGAAGAAAGAGACCTTTCTCGCTCGGCGCCTAAAGCGCACTATGCTCCGCTTCAACAATGAGAGTTTTCGGTGGACCGGTGAACCACGCGAGCTGGTTAATGCGTGGGACAGAGGGCTCATAGTTACCTGCTAGCGCAGCTATGCAGTTGAAGGGAAGGAGCCTAAATCGACCCCTTATTTATTTTATTAATTTAAAATAAAATAAGTAAAAAAGAGATTAGACTCTCGGATGAGACTAAGCAGCCACCGACCGTTCCGACGCGCCCCTGACCTGACCCATTTTATTTAGACCGAAAACCTATCTAAAATGGAGCCTAGTTTAGGCTGTCAAACAAATGATAAAATTGAAAATTTTAAATATAACCACTAGTAGGATATGGATGGAGTCTCGCTCAGTAAAGAGAGTTGTAGATTCGTAGAAAAGAGAGAGGAGCCTTGACTTTCTATGATGTTCTTAGTCAAGAAGCGCTAACGCTGCAATCTTTCTAAAGCAAGAAGCGAGAAAGTTGACTTTGAGAAAGAAGGTGCTTGTTTCCGCTTTCTTCTTTTTTTATAGTAAGTAAACTTGTTTTGTTTTATAAAGGCGAAAGGTTGCTTTTTTATAATTATTATAGCGTTAGCGCTTTAGTTTTCAATAAGTTTAGGCTTGAGTAAGAACATAGAAAATGTTGAATCAGGGTGCGCCAGGGAACCCTATACAAAGGGCCTTTCCCTTCAAATGACCACAGCCTCTTCCTGCTGCGAAGGCCTTGCACGAAACCAACCCCCCCCCCCGATCCAGTACCAGTTGTTTCGCAGGTAGGCCCACTTAGGTTAGGGGGGCATTGTCCCTCAGTTCTTACCAACCTCCGGTGTGTAATCGACATGTTGCTAACTTCAACTCGGTTGAATAAGAATCATTGATTCCCTTTGCTGTCCCATTTCTTATTCATTCAGGGCGCTCGGCCGGTGCTCCCTTTTTTAATAGAACAACTCTGAACGTTAGAGAAGAATAAGGAAGACCACCTGAGCGAACCGACCGAGGGAAGGGGACTTGACTTATTCGAACCGAAACGATAGCGGCTTAAGCTAACCTATCACGAGCAAGCGTCGCTGCTTGATCGGCGGGGAGAAGCATCTCAAAGTATGGGGCAAAGGATCAAGCGCTTTGACTTAGTCTCCCGGGATTCACCACAGGTTGGGTTTGAGAGCCGTGTGATGGGTGACTATCCAGCACGGTTCGGAGAGCACTTTTAGTCAGCGTTTGGTGAATGGAAGCCCCTCTATCAAGCAAGAAAGAAGCGGCTATTCCCACGGCGGGAGTCACCATTGACTCTATTTATTATTTATGGTAAATTAGTTTATCAAGATGTCAATTGAGATCTTATTTCGGTTCGATACGTCCACTGCGAGACTAACCTTTGCTTCGTCTCGGTAGGTGTATTCTTATACATTTTCCAAAGAACATTCATTCATTTCTTTCTTCCCCGTCGACCACGACGACTGAAACGACGCGAAAAATCCAGACCCGGAAAGGAGAAGGGCCGTGGTGGGCATTTGGGAAGTCGGGCCGATCGGGTGTCCTTCATTCCAGCAACAATAAAGAAAGAAGAACGAACGAAGTGAGAGGCCGGAGGGCAGGAAAAGAGTCGAGTCGATCAGGCTCGACGACCGGGAGGAAGCAAAACGAAATTCGGATTTGGCCGAAAAAGAAGCAACGCTATGGATACATGGACCGATCACCATCGATAAAGAAGAATCTTTCTTAAATCACTTCGGGTCAGCGGGGCCTTCAGCATCCGAAATACGGCCGGGCTGTAAAATGACATAGCGTTCCTTATAGAAATTACGACTCCTTCAGAAAATCGAAGTTTTTTAAGTTATTTTTCCCCAAGAAGTCCCGCTCCGACGGCCCGACGAGTCATCTATTTAAAAGAAACCTCCCTGCAGTGCGCCCCTCCTTGAATTATTCGGTCATGCAATACTTTTTTGTAGAAAGAACCAAATGCATTTCGACCCGTCGTAGTTCTCAATCATTTCGTGGCACCGGGCGTGGCTGAACCATCTACGATGGGGGAGCGCGAATGCGCAGGGAAGAAGCTTAGATAAGAGAATACGTTCTCGCATCGCTTTTTTGTAGAAAGCTCGACCAGCCGAGAAAAAAGTGTTTGGCCGAAGCCAAAAAAGAAGGTTGACCCACTTCATTCGCTTGGCGAATGATCTTCGCTTCGCGGGAACAACAAAAACCATCATCTCGCTCTTTCCCTTTCTTCGGTGCTACCTTTTTCTTTCCAAGGATAGAGTTGGGATTTTTAAGAACCTTCTTTTTTTGAGGATGCCGGGGAACCACTCCCTAGGTCAATTAAGGATCAAATGTTGGAACCTCATGGAAAGATTAAAGGTAATGGAATGATAGAGAATAAAGACCTAGTAGGATAGAGAGTGGTTAAAGGAATAGAGATGATGATAGAGATCTACTGAGAAACAGAAAAATCTCCCGTACGGGTACACTCTCTATTTTAATCGAAGTTAAAAAAATGCGATCTTTGTGTCTAATCGACAAACACTAATACCTTAATGAGTCGTCAAGATCAAATCTGTTTATCAAGTGCTTCTCGATTGCTCACAAGACATCTCTTTTCAACTGAGAAAGAAAACCAGATCATTTCGTTCCATTTTTAGTTAGATAAGTGAAGGATATTCAATTAGTAATGACAAAAACGGGGTTGAGGGGATCCGTGTATGTCTGTTCAGGTCGATCAGAAGGCGCAGAAATAGCTAGAACTGAATGCGGAAAGTATGGAAAAACATCTCGTAATGATTTAACCAAGAAAATCGAATATGCCTTCTGCGGCAGTTAAATTCTACTCGCTTACGAATCTCCAGGATGTCAAAGTGTGGATTTCATATAGTAAAAAAAGGACGTGCTATATCGAACGTACGAAATTTAGTAATATCGTAAAGGGAGATGTAGTAGGGGTTGCAAACCAGACGGAACAAAACTAGGTTTTGGGAAATATGGCACTAAAGTTGTAGAGCTTTGGTCGTCTTCATATCGAGCCATTGAAGCAAGCGCGTCGGGCTAATAATCGGACAACTTCCATCGTGTATGAGCGGACAATTCCGCAAAAAATGGTAAGATATGGGAAGTTTTTCGCAGATATCCCTATTACGGGAAAACCTACAGAAGAGAGAAGGGGAAGAGGAAGGAAATCCTACGGGTTGGATTGCTCGTGTGTCCGCGGGACAAAGTCCTATTTGAGATGGATGTGTGAGTTGTCAATGCCGACAAGCCGCCTACATTAGCGGCGCATAACCATGTTCGTCAACCAGTTTGTTCAGTGGTCGTAACGTAATTGGTTAGTGGCGGAAAAACCAGGCCGGGACTCAAAAGAATTAGGCGAAGGGTTTTTTCCTGAACGAGGGAAGGGGAAGACACTAAGGGAGAGGGATATACTCCTTTTTTGAATCGCCGAATTGTCACTGTTCCGGGCGTTACGGACCCATACGTTCGGTTTTTTCGGGTACTCTTTCCTGTGATTGTATTGGATATTGCTTTATGTCAACACAGGTGGATGCTTGGGGCGTTTTCTCTGATACGTTCGAGTGACAGGGAGCCAGGAGGTCCAGGGACATTAGCCGACCGATGCATTCCCCATACAGCAGAAAGAGAGGGACGCAGCCCCCGCCGCCATATGAGTCGTGATACAATTTATAGTTTGATTTGTGGAGAAATTTCAAGATGTTCTTTTTTTGTTTTGGCGGAATAACTTCTAGGAGGGTGAATCCCAGGTTCCACCACAAGAAAGAAGGACAATTGGTAGTTCCCTACGAGGAAGTGCCGCCCAAAAGGGACTACTCTGCATCGGCCGGGATTGGACACTAGTCCTTCAAGTCTTCAAAGATCGGATTCAATCGATTATTCGCATTCAACTTGAACAATTCTTGTGACAACAGACGGAATTCCTTCGTTCCCTTTATCAAAGGCAATAGGAAGATATCGATTTCGAACAAAAAGGCAATCTCGAGTACAAGCCAAGGAGAAAGACTGCCATCTCAGGCATACCATCGACAGAGTCAGGAAAGGACAGGCAGAAGCTAATTAAATCCGATCTTTCAACTCTATCCCTTCTCCAGCTAACCAAGCAAATTCCCAGCTCCCTATGAGCTCAGAGTCGCTAACGCAAAGAGGAAGAAGAGCGACTTCAATCATTCCAATAGTAACAAGGTAAACCGAACCCAAGTGAAGTTAAGCCGAGTCCTTTTCTTCCCCACTGCTTCGAAGCCGGAGGCAGACACGTGGGGTTCACTGGAAGGGAGAGTGGCGGGAATTATTTTTTGCAATGTAATGGAACTCAAAGCCTGTTTCATAGGCTGTACTCGTACTCACCGACTACACGGA
>PGTU02009914.1:0-13781 GCA_002896215.2 Cicer echinospermum
CCATTATCTTTTGAAATGTTTCTGTAGATTTGACAAAGTTGGAAATATCATTTTTTAGTTCCATAACCTCAGTTTTCAAAATTTCCTTTTCTGTATCCTCGTCAGGAGGATGCGTTTCAAGAATTTTTTGTTTCTCAGAATTTTGAAAGTGAGATTGCTGCAACTCTTGAATGATTTTAACATATTCATCATTCTTTTTCTGTAGCTCTTCATTTTGTTTCTTTATCTCAACAAGTTGGGTTTTTTGAAACATGCATTTTTGAGATAAAGTGTATGAGTCATTTAAAAGGCTATCAAATTCAACTTCTAATTTTTCACAATTTGGACATAGATCAGAAATACTTACCTTGTCATTTTCTGATTTTGTCATGAGACATAGGTTTGCCTCTTCTTCCTTTTCTTGCTCCGAGGATGACTCATCACTATCATCCCAAGTGATCATCATGGATTTGTTTTTGTATGGGAATTTTCTGGAGTTCCTTTTGTTGAGAGGACACTCAGTTTTATAGTGTCCCATCTTGTTGCATCCATAACAAGTTATTTGACTTTTGTCAATTTTTTCTTTTTGAGGAGGTCCTCTATTCTGTCCTCTTCTGTTTAGCATCCTCTGGATTTTTCTGGAAATCAGAACGAGGTCATCCTCATCCTCAGACAGAGGATACTCTGCGCTTTCCTTTGTTATGACATCTTCATTCTTCTTGGAGCTTTCTGTTTGGCTGGTTTTTAGAGCAATCATTCTTCCCTTTTTGTTTGGTTTATCAGCCAATAACAATGGTTCATGAGCTCTTAGAGTTCCAACCAAATCTTCTAATTTCATTCTGTAATGGCAGTTACCATTGGCCTCCATTCTTTTGGTAAACTTCTTAGGATCTTTCTTATCCTTTCTTGAACGGAGTATACTTTTCCAAGAGATCTCAAGTTATTCAATATGATGGTTAACCTTGAGAACATTTCATCAATAGTTTCATCCTCCTTCATTTCGAATAGTTCGAAATCCCTTACTCCCATATCTATCCTTGCTTCTTTTACATGACTTGATCCTTCATGATGAATTCTTAGAGTATCCCATAGTTCTTTAGCGTTTTTGCATTCTTCAACTCTGTCATACTCTTCCCTGCACAAAGCACACGTTAGAAATAAATGAGCTTTAGAGTTTAGGAGTACCTTTGCATTTTCATCAGCCGTCCATTGTGCTTGAGGTTTCTCATCGGAGGTTGCATCTGCGTTGTTGGTCCTGATGACATGATCTCCATTTTCCACCACAGACCACATGTTGTTGTCTTGTGATATGAGAAATATCCTCATCTTACATTTCCAATGATAGTAATCTGTACCATCAAAGTAGGGAGGTCGGCTGGATGATCCTCCTTCAGGGATGTACTTAGCTTTTGACATATTTCTTTTTGGATCTTTTTCTCTTACACTGTTAGGTGTATTTTTTAGAGAACCTTGCTCTGATGCCAATTGTTGTAGCTCAATATCACTAGAAGGGGGGGTTGAATAGGGATTTTGCTGTTAAAAACAATTTTTAAGTGTTTTAAAAACTATCCTCTTGCTGAGGATGGCTAGCTCGAGGATGGGATTTTTAAATCGTTAGATCTAAGCTGAGTAAAAAAGTAGGAGCAGAATATGAGGGACACACACACAATTTTATACTGGTTCACCCAAAGATGGCTACGTCCAGTCCTCACACCCTTGTGAGATTTCACTAACTTTCAAACAGATCAATCCTCAACCCGAGGATGATTACAAACTGTGTATTATCAAGCTACACCAAGCTTACAATCAATTTCCAAATATTTCCAAGCTTCACTCACTAGGAAATTACAAAGTAGAATGAGAGTGATTGATACTTAATACTTTCTCAAAGGATATACAAAGATATAGTGTAGGATCAAAGAAAGTAAGAAGAGAGGATGTGATTTGCTTCTTGAAAGCTTTAAGATGCTTGATCTTTTTATGCAATTGTGTTGTGTATCATCCAATGGAGAGCTTGTTAGCATTTTATAGAGATCCAAGCCCTTGATGACCGTTGGAAATCATTTTTCAAAGGATCCAAGGTTTTTCCGGGTCATAATTACATAACTGCCATTCAGCTTGTTAGGTCAAGCAGAACCCATCCTCACGCAGCACAGCTTTGATCTTGACATGTCCTTGCTTTTTCTCTTTAATCATAATGCAAGGTTGTTTCTTTGACCATGTGAGCTGCATTTTTTGAAGACTTTAAGGTCTAGGTTGGTTTCACCTTTTGAGGTGATGTTGTCAAGAGAGAAAAAGTCACCCTATGACATATGACTGTCATACTCAGTCCGAGGATCAGATCTGGCAGCAACACGTGATCTTCTATTTTTGGCTTGTTTCAAGTTGCCTTTTGTTAACTTGACTTCTTCATGTATTAAAACGTGCAAGCCCAATAAATGATCTGATTTTAGCCTTTGCACATGCTTGATGGGTTGCTTTCAACATAGCTTGTCCATCCTCAGCCTATTCTGCCATCCTCACAGATTTAGATCTAGCTATTCTTGTCCTTTTCCTTTTGGCCTTCTAACTTTTATTTCAAATACTATTTCTTTGACTTAGTTATATATTTATTTAATGAATAAAAGCATTTGTACTGATGAGGTCACAACTTGGGCAGATATGGAGATTTTCAACTTTGCAGCCCATCCTCACGAGGTGTTCTTGATCATATGTCATCCTCTCGTGGTTTTCCATCCTCAGGCCAAAATTATATTTTCCTTCTTTTTGCCTTAATGATTAATAACCTATTATCTTATATGAATATACTCAAGAGCACATGTTAGTCATTACCCACAATCATAATCTCTTAAGTAATTTTGTTATCATTAAAATCATTTGAGAGATTTTGTCTCAACAATCTCCCCCTTTTTGATGATGACAAAATTCTTTAGATTATGATTTTAAATAAGACAAAGATAAAATGTTTATGCTCCCCCTCAATTATATGTGTAATAATTTTTAAAATTAAAAATCATTACTCCTCCTAAATGTATGCCAAAGTGTTGAAATAACATGATTCTAATCATACAAATGACATCATGATAATTAGATAATAATTTAAAGAGTTGTTCAACAAAGCATAAACATGGGTTCATAAGCAACACATCAATACCACAACAGTTTTAACATTATGAACATAATCACTAAACAGAAGACATAACATAAAAACATAATCATTCTCCCCCTGAATTTGGCTGCAGCAAAAAGAAATAACAGCAGATTTAATCTGAGGAGGCTGGGTCATCTGATGAGGATGAAGGAGATGGAACATCAGAGGTTGGCTGGGCTGGTAGCTCAAGAGGAAGATCTCTAGGAGCAATAGTAGGAACCTAGTGTTTGGTAACCCATTCAAGAATGAGCCCAAACTGAACCAAAGAGTTCTGAAAATGAGTGAAGCGCTGAAGAATTTTCTTCCGGTCTTTCCTAATTAATTTTAGGAGTTTCATCTGCTTCGTGTTTTCCCCAATCCTTGTGCTAGGAACCGAGCCTTTAGGCTGGTCATTTGCACTGGAACTCTTATTCTGAGAGCTCCCAGCCTTGTCCTTTGACTGGTTATGAGTTGTGGCAGTGAAGAAGGAGTCAAGGGAACTGAACACACCTGTAACCTCAGGGAGAGGTTGAGCAGTTTTGTCAAAGTTTGCAGCAGGAGGAATTTGTTGCGAAAAATCTGGTGGAGGGATTACATCTTCATCCACTGGCACAGTGGGAGGAGAAGCCATAGGCACATTCGTAGGAGATGGAGGATAAGATAGATTCAGATCAAAGTATAACTCCTCATCATCTTCCATATGTTGAGGAGAAGTTGATTTTGAGGCATCCTCAGGGATAGGATCGGCTTCATGAAGGGGAGTCAGTTTGTGGATTGGTGTAGACTGAGTTGTTGTGGGGACAGGTGAGGCAGGAGAAGGAGTAGGATCAGGAGAGTTACGCAATGGAGAGGTTGGTAGTGGTGATGGTGTATCCTTAGGTGGAGGATGAAGTGGTTCATCTTCAGAGTTTTGAGAAACAGAGGAAGGACGAGTTTTTCTTTTCTTTGAGGCAGGACGGTCATCATTTTGAATCTTCATCTGTTTAATGTTCTTCATAGAAAAAGTGTTGTTGAAGTAGATGGAATGTTCATCCTCAAGTGGGATTTTGAAAAATTTGAATATTTTTGTTAAAATCATCCCATAGGGAGCAGATCGTCCCAAAACAACAGCATTCAGCATGAAGGTGAAAATGACATGACCCAAATGAAGAGGAGTACCAGTAATCACATGATGAATAATCATCAGATCCATTTCTGTGACTTTCTCAAAACTGCCAGCCCGGGGAGTGATGGAGTGGACACAGATATTGTGAAGGATGCGACACAAGGGGACGAGGTTGGAGGCCACCAATGGTTTAGGAGGTTTGATGAGGGTGTTTTGGAGCACAGAGGTCCTAGTGATGACACACTGTGAATACCATGTTTCAGATAAGCAGTGGGCTCCTTCATCACGTATATCAAGTATTTGACATAAAGTGGTGGGATTAATTTCCATATGAACCCCTTTCAGTACCATACTGAAATTTGTCATGCCTTTAGATCCTTTTGAAGCGGCATAGAAGGCCCTTACTAGACGTGGGTACTGTGGTTCATTGATTTTGAAGAATGAGGTCCAGCCAAGTTGTTCAAACATTTCTTCAATGTTGAACCCTCCTTGTTTAATATCAACAAGGTCAATAATTTTTCCATTTACTACAGACTTGTTTTTCCATTTTGAAGTGTAGACCGATTCTACTTCGTCCGAATCAAACAAAGAAGTGTTGGCATAAATTTTTGTCTATGACGAAGGGGGTTTTGATGAAGGTGGTTTGGTCTTTTTGGGAGTTGGAGTTTTGGAATCTGATTTTGTAGGAGGAGGTTGTTGTGCTGGTTCAACAAGAGGAGTGGTGTCTGAATCATCAGAGTTGATGACATGAATTGTGTTGTCCTGAGGGGTTGCCTTTTTGGTCGAAACGGCTCCAGATATGATTCTTGGAAGGAGTGGAGGAGGAGGATTTTTTGACGATTTTTGGAGGAGTGGAGCTTTTGGATGGTTGAGATGAAGAAATGGTGTTCATGGAAGTTTCTTCAGATTGGTTTCCTTCATTATAATCTGACTCAGTGCTTGAGTAGACATCTTGGTTTTTCTCAGGTTCTTGGCAGGATTTTTTGCGTTTTACAGTCATTTTGATTCGTGCCATTGATGCAGGAGGGTGAGGGAAGAAACTGTTGAGTGATGAAATGTTTTCTGGGTAAAAAGTTTGTGAGTGAAAATGAAGAGGATGAGAAACATAAAGACGAGGATGGGAGATGAGCAGAGAGAACGTGTGAGTAAGAGAACGTGAGGAATCGTGAAAAGACGTTAGGAGACAGGAAAATTAAATGCGCCGAATGCCTAGGCAGCTAGGGAGATGATGGATTTGATGGATGAGTCACATGGCCGTAAATGCATTTAATGCATGGCGTGAGATACAGTGGCATGCGCCACGCGTGCTGTCCAATGGCAGAAAAAGGCGTGCCACTTTTTTCTCTAGGCTGCCACGTCAGGGAGCGTTTCACTAAACTGGACATTCCGTCCTCTGGTGGTTTTCCTAACCTCTCAAGCCTAACTAAAAATGTAAATATTTAAAAAGCAACAGATTTTTATAAAAAAATAAAATAATAATATAAATAATAAAAAATAATAATAATAAAATAATAAAGAGCATCACAAGATAAATCAATTAACTTTAGACAAATTAATAATTGAAAGTTCATCCAAGATCTTTCTTAACCTATTCCTCTTGGAGAGGTTTGGTAAAGAATATCTGCTAACTTGATTATTCCAAGTGTACAATAAAAATCTCAGATTCTAAAATCTCCTTTTTGCACATGATCTCTTATTTAAAATGATGTTTAATTTCAATGTGCTTAGATCTGAATGTTGAATGGATTTTAGAAAGACTATTATTGCACTTGTATTATCACAGAGGATGGGAAATTTTTGACGTACCTTAGCGGAATATTCCTCAAGTGATTTTTTATCTAGAGCAGTTGTGAGCAACATTGAGCAGGCTGATACATCTCTGCTTCACTGCTGTTGTGAACGCAGCAATGGTACTTTGATTTCTTCGCATGACCAACTTATAGGGATTTACAAGAAATTGCAAGCACCACTTTGTGGCTTTTTCTTCTCACTTTGTCTCCCGCGTAGTCGGCATCACAATAAGCTATAAGTCAAGATTGGAACATTTCTTGTACCAAATTCCAATTTATAGTACCAACAAGGTATCTAAAAATCCTTTTTACAGCTGTGAGTGAGATTCTTAGGAGAGGATTGAAACCTTGCACAAAGGCCGACTGCAAAAGACTATGTCCGGTCCTACTTGCCTGTTAAATACAAGCAAGGATCCTATCATCCCTCTGTATTCCTTTTCAGAAATGGGAGTTCCTTCATCATCTTTGTGAGTGAGGAGGTATGGTGCATTGGAGTTCCCATACTCTTGGCAGAACTCATGTTGTATTTTTTTGAGGCAAATCCTTGGTGTATTTTTCTTGTGAGATAAAAATACCATCCTCTCGTTGTTTGATTTGTAACCAGGAAGAATTTTAATCCCCCATCATACTCATCTCAACTCGCTTTGCATGAGATTGAGAATTTCTTCACATTTTCATTTGTGGATCCAAATAGTAATGTCATCGACATATATTTGAACAATCAATAAATCTTTTTCAAGTGTTTTCTTGAAAAAGAGTAGTATCAATCTGTCCTCTAATGAATCCATTTTCTTTTAGAAAAGAACTTAACCTCTCTACAAGCTCTAGGAGCTTGCTTTAAACCGTAAAGAGCTTTAGAAGTTTGAACACATGGTTTGGTCGTTTTTCATCCTCAAACCCAGGAGGTTGATGAACATACACTTCTTCATTTAAGAACCCATTCAAAAAGGCACTTTCAACATCCATTTGGAATAGTTTTATACCTTTATGAGTAGCATAAGCTAAGAGGATTCTTATTGCTTCAAGTCTTGCTACGGGTGCAAATGTCTTCATCATAATCTATTCCTCTTGTGGTTGTACCCTTGTGCCACTAGTCTTGCTTTATTTTCTAATACTTCTCCATCCTCATTTAGTTTGTTTCTAAATATCCATTTAGTTCCAATAACAGATTTGTCCAGAGGATGGGATACAAGATTCCATACTTTGTTTCTTTCAAATTGTGAGAGTTCTTCCATCATAGCTTCAACCCATGATTTGTCACCAATAGCTTGATCAATTGTCTTTGGTTCAACTTGTGATATCATGGCCATGTGAAGTATTTTCCCTTAGAGAGTTTTTGGTTCTCACACCATCTTCCGTATTCCCCAATGACCAGATCTAGAGGATGATGCGTGACTGTTTTCCATCCTCTTGGAAGTTTGTTGAGAGGTTGGATCAGACTCATCCTCTGCGTGAGGACCGGGTACTTGTGTGGAGGTGTATTTTCATCTTCTTCATCCTTATCCTTTTTCTCTAAACACACAGTCATCAAACTCATCAAAAAATAACAATGCATGGATTCCTCCACAGTTTGAGTCCTAAGAATTATATGTTCTATAACTTTTTGACGTTGTGGAGTTATCCTAGAAAAAATTCCTTTATCGGAATTTTGGATCAAACTTTCCCAAATTTTCTTTATTATTTAGAATGTAAGCAATAACACCCAAATATTGTGAAAATAGGAAATATTTGGTTTTCTCCCTTTCCATAATTCATATGGAAGTTTTTGTGTCAAAATATTTTCAATGGATGTACGATTTGAAATATAACAAGCGGGTATTAATGGCTTCGGCCAAATTATTTTTCCAATCATACGTTCCGCTTCATTTTAAAATAGTTACTAGCACTTCTATCGTAAAAGTTCTATTTTCCTCTTCAACACCCCATTTTGTTGGGAGTCCTTGCGACAAGAAAAAGTTGTGAGACCACTACCATTCTTCTTCACAAAGATTTTTAAAAGATTCATTTATTACAAATTTCACCTCCATGGTCCACTCTCACGAGACATTTTTGAACCTTTTTCGATTTTTGAATCTTTTTGCCAAAAATGGATGGAATGTCCCATCAAAGCTTCATCTTTTGTGTTTTAAAATAGAACCCAAGTTAAAACGGGAAAAATATCAACAGTACAAACATATCTTTTTCCACTAAGACTTTGGAGTTTTGATAGGACCAAAAGAGATCATCGTGCAATGAGTTTCAAGAGGATGATTGTTGAAACAAAGTTTTTAGAGTGAAAACTACTTTTAACTGTTTTCCTTTCACACAAGCTTCACAAACTTTGTCTTTTTCAAAATTAATTTTTGGAAGACTTATTTACTAGTTCATAAATCTGCTAATTTAGATAGTGTTAGGCTTGTGTGACCGGCAGCTCGTTTGCTGCCAAACCCATTTATCTTTCAATGGAAACAACACAAGATTCGTAGGTAATTTCATCAAGATAAAGTTCATATAAATCTCTTTTTTCTAAACCCGGAAAGATACTCTACCCGAGGATGAGTGTTTAACCTCACATAGAGTTGGCTTAAAAATAACTTCAAAACCACTATCGCATAATTGACTAATGCTTAGCAATCTTATTGTTTCAAGCCATCCACATATTGACATTTTCAATTTTTGCAGGATTATTCTTACCAATAATACCTTTTCCTTTTATTGAGCTTTATCATTATTACCCAAATGTTGACTGATCCTCCATCCTTATCTCCAAAGGACATGAAGCAGTGCTTATCTCCCGTCATATTGCCTTAGCAACCACTGTCCAAGTACCAAGGCTTTCTTTTGTTGATTAGAGGTATGAACCTGTTTTAGAGTTTAAAGAGACTTAGGTACCCATATAGCTTTGGGGTCCTTGTTGGTTAGTTTTCCTCTCTTTGAGGATATTCCTTTTAGGATGGCAAATAGAATCATGGTGCCCATGTTTACCACAGAATGAGCATGCTGCCTTTTCATTGTTAGCTATCTTCTTTGCATGACAGATTTTGGAAGTATGCCAAGGTTTTTGCCAAAAAGGTAATGACATTTAGCCATATCCTCTCGTTTTTTAGCAAGAAAGTTTTCATATAATTTTTGTTATCTTGAGAGCTTTTAAAACCAATTCCAGCCTGTCAATATTCCAGATTGAGAGACCCCATTATCTTTTGGAAATGTTTCTTAGAATAATTGACAAAGTTGGAATATCATTTTTTAGTCCATACTCAGTTTGTCAAAATTTCCTTTTCTGTATCCCTCGTCAGTGAGATGCGTTTTCAAGAAATTTTTTGTTTCTCAGAATTTTGGAAAGTGAGATTGCTGCACTCTTGAATGATTTTTAACACATATTCATCATTTCTTTTTCTGAGCTCTTCATTTGGTTCTTTATCTCAACAAGTTGGGTTTTTTGAAACATGCATTTTTGAGATAAAGTGTATGAGTCATTTAAAAGGCTCATCAAAATTCAACTTCTTAATTTTTCACAATTTGGACATAGATCAGAAATACTTACCTTGTCATTTTCTGATTTTGCCATGAGACATAGTTTGGGCCTCTTTTCCTTTCTGCTCTGAGGATGACTCATCACTATCATCCCAAGTGATCATCATGGATTTTGTTTTTGTATGGGAATTTTCTGGAGTTCCTTTTGTTGAGAGGACACTCAGTTTTATAGTGTCCCATCTTGTTGCATCCATACAAGTTATTTGACTTTTGTCAATTTTTTCTTTTTGAGGAGGTCCTCTATTCTGTCCTCTTCTGTTTAGCATCCCTCTGGATTTTATCTGGAAATCAGAACGAGGTCATCCTCATCCTCAGACAGAGGATACTCTGCGCTTTCCTTTGTTATGACATCTTCATTCTTCTTTGGAGCTTTCTGTTGGCTGTTTTTAGAGCAATCATCTTCCCTTTTTGTTTGGTTTATCAGCCAATAACAATGGTTCATGAGCTCTTAAGAGTTCCAACCAAATCTTCTAATTTCATGTTGGTCAAATCTCTTCTTTGGTAATGGCAGTTACCATTGGCCTCCATTCTTTTGGATTAAACTTCTTAGGATCTTTCTTATCCTTTCTTGAACGGAGTATACTTTTCCAAGAGATCTCAAGTTATTCAATATGATGGTTAACCTTGAGAACATTTCATCAATAGTTTCATCCTCCTTCATTTCGAATAGTTCGAAATCCCTTACTCCCATAATCTATCCTTGCTTCTTTTACATGACGTTGATCCTCATATGATGAAATTCTTAGAGTATCCCATAGCTCTTTAGCGTTTTGCATTCTTCAACTCTGTCATACTCTTCCCTGCACAAAGCACACGTTAGAAATAAATGAGCTTTAGAGTTTAGGAGTACCTTTGCATTCTCATCAGCCGTCCATTGTGCTTGAGGTTTTCTCATCGGAGTTGCATCTGCGTTGTTGGTCCTGATGACATGATCTCCACTTTTTCACCACAGACCACATGTGTTGTTGTCTTGTGATATGAGAAATTAGCCTCATCTTACCTTCCAATGATAGTATAATCTGTTACAATCAAAGTAGAGGTCGGCTGGATGATCCTCCTTCAGGAGTGTACTTAGCTTTTGACATATTTCTTTTTGGATCTTTTCTCTTACACTGTTAGGTGATTTTTTAAGAGAACCTTGCTCTGATGCCATTGTTGTAGCTAAATATCACTAAGACGGGGGGGTGAATAGGGATTTTGCTGTTAAAAACAATTTTTAAGTGTTTAAAAACTATCCTCTTGCTGAGATGGCTAGCTCGAGGATGAGATTTTTAAATCGTTAGATCTAAGCTGAGTAAAAAGTAGGAGGCAGAATATGAGGACACACACACAATTTTTATACTGGTTCACCCAAAGATGGCTACGTCCAGTCCTCACACCCTTGTGAGATTTCACTAACTTTCAAAACATATCAATCCTTAACCGAGGATGATTACAACTGTGTATTATCAAGCTTTCACCAAGCTTACAATGAATTTCCAAATATTTCCAAGCTTCACTCACTAGGAAATTACAAAGTAGAATGAGAGTGTATTGATACTTAATACTTTCTCAAAAGATATACAAAGATATAGTGTAGGATCAAGAAAGTAATAAGGAGGATGTGATTGCTTCTTGAAAGCTTTTAAGATGCTTGATCTTTTTATGCAAGTGTGTTGTGTATCTTCCAATGGAGAGCTTGTATGCATATTTATAGAGATCCAAGCCCTTGATGACGTTGGAGCTCATTTTCAAGGATCCAAGTTCTTCATCCACATTACAGAACTTCCCACTCAGCTTGTTAGGGCTTAGGCAGAACCCATCCTCTTGCTAGCATAGCTCTTTGATCTTGACATGTCCTATGCTTTTTCTCTTTAATCAGAGTTGCAAGGCTGTTTCTGAGCTGCATTATTCGTAGTCTTTAAGTCTAGTTGGCTTCATTCTTTCGAGTGATTGGACAAGAGAGAAAAAGCCACTTTTATGACATAGGACTGTCATTACCAGTCCGAGGATCAGATTTGGCGCAACATGTATCTTCCATTTTTGGCTTGTTTCAAACTTGCCTTTTGCTAACTTGACTTCCTTATGAATTAAAACGTGCGAAAGCCCATTAAAGTTCAGATTTTTGACCTTTGCACATGCTTGGATAGGTTGCTTTCACTTTTGCTAGCCTTTCCTTTACATACTAGATCTAGCCATATTCACCTTTTTCTTTTGACCTTTTGATGCTCTACTTTTGAATGCTTTGTTTATACATGTTTGACATGTTATACATTTGAATAACACAATTATTTGGTGAGAAATCAGATTGTCCAGATCTGGAGTTTTTCAACTTGCAAGCAATTTCATCCTCGCGCTTGCAAGCAATTTCCATCCTCACGAGGGGTTTTCATTCTCAGCCAAAAACACTTTTTCCTCTTTTTGTCTCAACTAAACCCTACACCCGAACACCAAACCGAATCTAAAATGCTAAACCTGAACCATAATCCCAAATCCCTAAATCCGAAATCGTAACTTAAACCCAAAACGTTTAACCTGGAAACCCTAACCCCTAAACCCGAAACATATTAAACCTGAACTTTAATCATGAAACCCTAAACCCAAATCTAGAAACCCTATACAAGAACCAAAACCCGTATAACCCTACACTCGAGACTCTAAACCCGAAATTAAATGCTAACCCTGAAACCCTATTCCCAAAAGCCTAATCACCAAACCTAAATTCAAACCGTAAACCGTAACCCTAAACCCTAAAATCTAAACCCGAAACCCAAACCTGAAACCGTAAATCCCGAAAATCCTAAATCTGAAACTCTAAACCAAAACCCTATCCCAAAAACCCTAAATCCGAAAACCCTAAACCCAAAACGCTTAACCTGAAACCCTAAACCCGAAACTTGAAATTGTATGATGCACCCTAACCCTAAACGTCCAAAACTAGTAACCTATCCTAGAACCAAAAACTCAAAATCCGAAATCTGAAACCCAAAAACTCTAAACCGGAAACCCAAACTGAATCCCAAAATCCTAAACCTGAAACCTAAACCTAAAACCTTAATCCTGGAAGACTTAACCCGAAACCCTTAACACGAAACCCAAACCCAAAAAATGAACCCTAAACTCAAAACCTCTTACCTCAAAAGCCCTAAACATGAAACCTTAAATCCGAAATCCTAAGCCGAAACTCTAAACTTGAACCCAAAGCAGAAAACCTAACCATAAATCGAAAACCCTAACTCGAAACCCTAAAACTAAAACCAAAATCCTTATGTCATGGATAGTCATAATTGTTGAAATCTTATGCAGATACTGTGGAATGAATATGTTTCTGAGTTATATTGTGCTAATTAATATGTTTTGACTACTTGGGTAAAATTTATGTTTGTCTTCGTGATTTAAGAATAAGAACATAACATTTTCCTGTGTTATGTCGGTTGTTGAAATTAATTGCAATTATTTGAGTTATTTTTGTTTTTTCCAGCAAATGTAAGTTGATTGTACATAGTTCAATGGAATTTCAGCTTACTGGATATAGAAGTTGGGTTCTTTTCCATCACTTTCCCCTTTCTTTGACTAAAGTAATGTGCTTGGCACTAAACATCTTCCTCGTCACATCAAATTTGCAAAAGTGACCCTTCTTTTTATGGTTAATTGATTGTGGTCGTTAAAGGGATGCCTTAAAGCTTATCATTCCGAAATGCGTGAATAAAGATATACTTTTTTGAAGAATGAGAGTAATGTGTTTTGGTAAGCTTGCTTCAACGTTTATCTATCTTATGCGCATTCAAAACATTTCTTTTACTTTTCGTGTCCTAAGTATTTATGCAGTTGATACTGCCATGACCATTGTCAATCTTATATGTTTTTTTAAAAATGTGATCTGGCCCGAGTTATGTTTTTCGAACACTCATAATATATACATTATATGAACCTGCATATCCTAATTATGCCTAAAAGCCTATGAGAAATGGTGTTATATGTTAAATTCTTTTAATTTCTTGTGATGCTAAATGACTTTAAATAATTTTTATAGGTTCCCATTATTGTAATTATGTAGAAAAGCATCAAAGGTCATGTTCTTTTTACTGCCCAGCTGCTGTTTGTGGAAAATGCTTCTCTTGATGGGATTTGCTACTGTCGAAAGAAACAAAGGATTTTGGAGGCACTGCGCAAACTTGAAAAAACAAACTGATGTTGATTCTAATGGGGGTAAGATATGTTCCAATCATGTGGTATGTTATATACAGCAAGAGAAAGAAATAGAAACAATCATGTGTTATTATTA